>PISX010020668.1:0-35282 GCA_004024625.1 Mellivora capensis | reverse complement strand
TCTGAGGGGGGTTCTCTGCACCTCCTGGATTTTGATGCTTGTTCCCTTTGCCATATTAGGGAAATTCTCTACAATAATTCTCTCCAATATACCTTCTGCTCCCTTCTCTCTTTCTTCTTCTTCTGGAATCCCAATTATTCTAATGTTGTTTCGTCTTATGGTGTCACTTATCTCTCGAATTCTCCCCTCATGGTCCAGTGGTTCTTTGTCTCCCTTTGCTCAGCTTCTTTATTCTCTGTCATTTGGTCTTCTATATCACTAATTCTTTCTTCTGCCTCATTTATCCTAGCAGTAAGAGCCTCCATTTTTTATTGCACCTCATTAATACTTTTTTTTATTTCAACTTGGTTAGATTTTAGTTCTTTTATTTCTCCAGAAAGTGCTTTTATATCTCCAGAGAGGGTTTCTCTAATATCTTCCATGCCTTTTTTGAGCCTGGCAAGATCCTTCAGAATTGTCATTCTGAACTCTAGATCTGACATATTACCAATGTCTGTATTGATTAGGTCCCTAGCCTTTGGTACTGCCTCTTGTTCTTTTTGTTTTGTGGTGAGTTTTTCCGCCTTGTCATTTTGTCCAGATAAGAGTATATGAAGGAGCAAATAAAATACTAAAAGGGTGGCAAAGACCCCAGGAAAATGTGCTTTAACCAAATCAGAAGAGACCCCAAATCATGGGGGGGAGAAAGGGGATAAAAAGAAGTTCAGAAAAAAAAAAAGAAAGAAAGAAAGAAAACAAATAAAGAAAAACAATATTATATATATTAGACTGGTGACTAGAACAGGGTCACCCATTTAATTTTGGGGTATTTTGGTCTCTTAGAAGAAACTACCCCCGAAAACTTTAAAGAATGAAAAACATATATAAGGGTAAACACAATGAAGGGAAGGAATATGCCTATAAAGATTGAAAAAAAAATTTTTTTTAATTTCTAAAAAACGAGTTGATAAAGTAAGTTGGTTGGGAGAATAAAGAAAAAGAAAGTGGAGAGAATTTGCTCAGGCTGGAGACTAGAACAAGCCCAGAGCTAGATTTGGGGTATATTTTGATCTATTAGAAGAAGTTGTACCCCAAATTTTTTTATAAGAAAAAACCCTATGTGTATACAAAAAATTAAGTTAAATACAATGAAGGATAAAATATGACTATAATAATGAAGTTTCAAAAAAGATTATTATTTTCTTGGGAAGGTATTGTTAAGATAAACTAGTTAAAAAAACGCTAAAAAAGAAAAGGGTAATAGTTAAAAAAAATTAGCAGAAGAAAAAAGAAATAAAATTAAAGAAAAAATTAAATTAACTGCAAGACTAAAGAATCATGGGGAGAAAGCCATGAATTCTGTGCTTTGCTTTCTCCTTCTCTGGAATTCTGCTGCTCTCCTTGTTAAGTGAACTTGGTCTTGGCTGGATTTCTTGTAGCTCTTGGGGAAGGGACCTGTTGTAGTGATTCTCAAGTGTCTTTGCCTGAGGTGGAATTGCATCACCCTTAACCAGGGGCCGGGCTAAGTAATCTGCTCGGTTTCGCTTTCGGGAGCTTTTGTTCCCTGAGCGCTTTCCGTAGAGTCCGGAGGACGGGAATGAAAATGGCGACCTCCCAGTCTCCGGCCCGGAGGAGCCAGGAGTTCGGGGCCCCACTCCTCGGTGCGCCCTCAGAGAAAAGCCCCGGCCACTCCCGTCTCCCTCACCTCTGGCCACGCTCCGAGCTCACCCAGCCTGGGACTGGTTCAAGGTAACCCCGAGCTGAGAGCAAACTCCTCGGCTCTGTCCCTGTTGCTGGCTTCCCCCTCCAATACCTCCGAGCTCTGTGACACTCAGACACCCCCGATCCTTCTGTGACCCTGCGGGACCTGGGGCCATGCTGACCCCGCGTGGGCTTCACCCCGGTTTAGCCTCTGGAGCGATGTCCCTCAGTGCAGCAGACTTTTAAAAGTCCCGATTTAGTGCTCCGTTGCTCTGCCACTTGCTGGGAGCTGGCCCCTCCCCCGCGGTCTATCCTCCTGTCGCTTTCGATTCACTTCTCTACCGGTCCTACCTTCCAGAAAGTGGCCAATTTTCTGTTTCCAGAATTGCTGTTCTTCGTCTGTTTCATCTTTCGTTGGATTTGTAGGTGTTCGCAATGGTTTGATAAGCTATCTAGCTGATCTCCTGCTGCCTGATGTCGTCTCAGCTGCTACTTCTCCGCCATCTTGACTCCTCCCCCCACAAGGAGAATTTTTTTTCTTTTTTCTTTTCTTTTTATTGTATCTATGAAAAATGGATGTTAGCTGAGCCTACCTACTGTGATAATCATTTCACAGTGTCTGTGAATCAGACCACTCAGTTGTATGCCTTACACTTACACAGTGATGTATGTCAATTATTTTTCAATAAAACTAGGGGAAAAAAGGTCCTTCAAAACCTAAACCCATCTTACCAGATCTCCCACTGGTCTTTCATTAGAAAGCCCTCCTCCAGTTAATTTGTCTGTCCATCCACCCATACAACAAATATTTGTTGAGAACCCCTGACTTGCCTGGCACCGTGGAGGGGGAAAGACACATACACAATTCATTACACTCCAGTGTGGTTGCTGATGCATTAGAGGCACATACAGAGGGCTGCAGGAGAGCCACAGAGGGAGGAGCCGACTTTGCCCAGGTGCCAAAGGAGGCTGGGGAAGTATCTGGAAGAGTAAACCCTATTTGAATGCCCTCGGGGAGGGCAGGAAGTTGGAGGAAGAATATTCTAGGCAGAATGGGCAGCTCATAAATAACTCCATGAGGCGGGGAGTGGCTCAGTGGGTTGAGCGTCTGCATTCTGCTCAGGTCATGATCCCAGAGTCCTGGGATCGAACCCCATGTCAGCCTCTCTGCTCAGTGGGAGCCTACTTCTCCCTCTCCCTCTGCCTGCCTCTCCCCATGCTTGTGCGTTCTCTCTCTTTCTCTCTCTCTCTCTGTCAAATGAACAAATAAAATCTTTAAAGAAAAAATTCCATGACACCTGCAATTTCACATATTCCGTCAGAATTAGAAGTGTCTGTTTTCCATGGGGTGAAACGTCATGTGCCTGGATCACAGGAGTCCACAGGCATGGGAGAAGATCCATGCCTACGTATCTTAAGTCCTATTCCTCCAATAAGTCTTTCTGGACGTGCTCGGTACCCTGTGGCCTCTCCCTTCTTATAGACCCATTGCCCAATTATTTGGCACTTAATTCAAGACATCTTTTGTCATTCTGTGATACTTCTCCCATCTGGTTTGCATCCTTCTCACGAGAAAAGAATATGCCTTCTGTTGGTTTCTCGAGGAGCCACTTCAACAACTAGTCAGCGTACCACTGTGCGTTGGAAGTTGTTAAAACTCATTGCCGACTGACAGACGGTGGACTTTTAGCTTCTGTTTTCAGCTCCAAGGCCATCTAAATGGTTAATTCTAAAGGTGACTGACTACAGCATTTTGATGTGCCCCTCGGATAAGTACTACTGTGCAATCACCCCAAACCGTCTTTCGAATCTTCTCTCACAGTAGAAAGGGCAGGTCTACCACTGGTGCAGAACCAGAGTTTCTATAAATAAGGCCCACTGTGGCCCCATCAGACCTCTCACTACAGACTGAAGAGCTGGTGGTGTTTACTAAACTCCTGAGATCACTAAAGTCTGAGGTAATCTCTTACGCCTCATTAATCTGCAATGTTTGAAGTAATCACTAATGGGTAATAAATCTCTAGTCTCCAAGGGTTTAAATCACGCAGAATGTGTTGTTTCAGATGAATAACAACAGACATGAGTTTGCTATCCAGTCACTGGACCCACATTTAGGGAACCTGCCAAGTTCAAAATACTGAATGGGGCTCTTTTCCTGTGACCCACATCTGTGTCCTGACTGCTCTATGTCATGGTGAAAAATGGACCAGCTCACAAAAAAAGTGGACTGGAAGTTCTATTGCAAAGTAAGTGGTTATTTTGATGTTCAAATAGATCAAAGGAGGGGCGCCTGGGTGGCTCAGTTGGTTAAGTGTCCAACTCTTGATTTTGGGTCAGATCATGATCTCCGGGTCCTGGGATCAAGTCCTGGGTTGGGCTCCCCACCCAGCAGGGAATGTGCTTGAGATTTCTCTTTCTCTCCCTCTGCCCTCCCCCTGCTCTCTCTCTCTCTCTCTCACTCTTTCTCTCTCTCCCTGTCAAATAAATAAATAAATCTTTAAAAAAATAAATCAAAGGAACTTTTCCCTTTAGTTGAAGGATAAAGACTTAGAGAGATTCTTTCATTACCCCCCACTTCCTTCCTTCTTTCTCTTAATAAATGTTTATAGAGAACCTATAATGTATCAGATACTCTACTTGAAACCAAAGATAGGATGATTTAAAAAAGAAGAGAGACATGAAAGGTACAGACTTCCTGATATAAAATCAGTCAGTTCTGGGGATATAATGTGCAGCATGCTTATGATAGCTAATAATGCTGTATTGCATATTTCAAAGTTGCCAAGAGTTGAAACCTTAGTTCTCATCACAAGAGAAATTTAACTATGTATATTATTAATGACAGGTGTTAACTAGACTTATGGTAGTGATCATCTCACAAAATATGCAATTATCAAATCATTATGTTGCATACCTGAAACTAATATGTTACATGTCAATTATGCCTCAATTTTCAAAAACAAAAAAGAAAAAAGAAAAAGAGAGATGAAATTGCTGCCCATATGGAGAAGAAATACCTTGCACTTAGAAAGCAGAGTTGTCTAGAGCTTTCTACTCCTTTGATTTACTGAATACCAATGTTATGCCAGACAGTAATATGGTCAAGATAGGTCATGTGTGTCCATTACTTTAAAGTATGCCTTTTATCAGATGATGATGATAGTAAGTACTTAGAGCATGAGATTCAGATTTTAAAAGATGAACACCTGCCATTTACATCGATGTGGATGGAACTAGAGGGTATTGTGCTGAGCAAAATAAGTCAATCGGAGATAGATAATTATCATACAGTTTCACTCACATGTGGACTATAAGAAACAGCTCAGAGGATCTTGGGGAAGGGAAGGAAAACTGAAGGGGAAGATTTCAGAGAGGGAGATAAACCATGAGAGACTCTTAACTATAGGAAACAAACTGAGGGTTGCTGGAGGGGAGGTGGGTGGGGGGATGGGGTAAGTGGGTGACGGACATTAAGGAGGGCACATGATATAATGAGCACTGGGTGTGCTACACAACTGATAAATTATTGAACACTATATCTGAAACAAATGATATACTATATGCTGGCTAATTGAATTTAAATTAAAAAAAAATAAAATGAAATAAAATAAAAGACTGAGTTCTCCTCTGCCTTTCATTAGGTGTGTGAACTGAGAAAATCATTCCCTTCTTTTTGCCTGCATTTCCTTAGCTACAAAACTGGGAGAGTGGTGAATGCCCAGTGCTTGGGGTTTCAGGAAGAGCGTGTAAGGTAACCCTCGATGCCTCTAAAGCTACTTGTCTCACTTTCTGAATTGCCTTTCCTACCTCCCCATCCCTTCTCCTTGATAACTCCTACTTCTCTTTGAAACCTTGGCTTACATAGTATGGCTTCCAGTTCGGAGAGTCTCTCCCTGATGGTGTTAAGCACTCTCTCCTCTCGGCCATCATTGTACCCATCAGGCTTTTATATTGTAGTTACCACAAGATATTGGCACAGAGAAGGTGAGAGCCTCTGTCTTATTCCCACATTCTGTACCTAGCATAGTGCCTGGCTCATGACCAGTCCTTAAAAATCTGCTGAATAAGTGAATGAAAAAGATGTTGGGGAAAAGATAGATTTCAAAGTATTAAACAAACATAAGGTATTATTCTTACCATCACACTGGTACAGAGGCATTGAAACCAAAAGGGCACTTGGCATGACTGAGCAATAAATGTGTATTCTATTAGTCCTCTGATTCTTTGCCATTTTTTTCATTACCACAGAATAATCTATCCTGACTGCTAGTCACCAAATCACTTTCAAAAAAAAATAGCAATTTGCTGGTGAAATAAACTTGGTAATAATCAAAATAAAAAGCATAAGGGAAAAACTTGTTTAAAAAGTGTACATCTGAGAGTTGAACCGTAACACAGAGACTCTAGTTACTTTATAAGGGGTGTTAAGTCTCTCTTAATTTGAGTCTCCTTCTTAAAATCTAGAGAAATTTTTCTTGTAGTCAGCACTGAAGTAGGAACCGAATCCTGTACTTACCTCAGAAGGAAATTAGATGCAATACTTTTTGAGACAAGACATTTAGCAAAATCTGTTTTAAGAAAATGTGCGTGGGATCTTCTACCAACACAATTACTGCTAATGTGGTCTGTCCACAGTACCTCTTCCCTGAATGTGAATGGTAATGAGGACTGTCTCGTGATTTTCTACTCCATGAGTCCAAAAGAGGGAAACGTTCTCTTGTGGGTTTAGTTATGCTTTCCATTTTTTTGTTTTATTGTGAAATACACACACATAAGTACATGAAACATATATTTTCAAGGTAACAACAACAACAAAAAACCCTCTAAAGTGAAACTGATAGAGCCACTACTCAGGCCAAGCAATAAAACATTGTGAAGACTCTAGAAGTGCCCCATGTATTCCTCTCTTGGGAAGAAATCACTGGCCTGGCTTTGGGATAATTATTTTCTCACTTTTCCTTGTAGTTTTACTGCAATAACTATTTTAAAATGTGTTATGTCATTTATAGTGTGGCAAAATTTATGTACAACAAAATTCACCATTAAAGAACATAGTTTAGTGAGTTTTGCAGGTGTATATGCCTATGTTACCACTACCCCAATCAAAATACAGAATTTCTGTCATCCGGGAGTTTCCTCATTGTCCCTTTGCAGTAAATCCTCTCAGTCCCAACCCCAGACTACCACTAATCCACTTCCTATCACTATAGGTTAGTTCAGTCTCCAACTTTTGCATAAATAGAGCAATACAGCGCATACTGGCTTCTTTCACTAAGCATAATCCATGTCTGATTTTGATCTGTATATAAACAGAATCATAATGCATGCTATGATTCTTCCGAGTCTTGCTTTTTGGTCAACATTACATTTATAAAATTCACCCATAAATTTGCATATACCTATAATTCATTCATTTCTATTATGGTATATAAACCATTGTAAGACACAGCATAATTTATTGATCCTTTTTGTTATTAGTACTGTTGGGATATTCTATAGTTCTACTGGGAACACATGCTGATTCTGTAAGTTGATTTTATATCCAGCTACCTTGCTAGGCTTCTTATTAGTAATAACAACTCCTCTATAGATTCTTTTGGATTTTCAGTGCATATATATATTTGTATTATCAGTGAATAATGACAGCTCCAATCTATAAAATCTCTATATGTTTTATTCATTTTTCTTGTTTGTGTGACTGCTCTCACAAGGACCTCCAGTACAAAGTTAGATGGAAGTGCTGATAGCAGCATCCTTGTATGGTTCCTGATCTCAAAAGAAAAGTTTTGTGTGTGTGTTTTTTTAAATTTAATTCTAGTGAGTTAACATACAGTGTTATATGAGTTTCAGGTGTACAACATAGTGATTCAACACTTCCATACATCACACTGTGCTCATCACAGGTGCCCTCCTTAATCCCCATCATCTATTTCACCCCTTCCCCCACCCACCTCCCCTCCAGTAACCACCGATTTGTTCTCTATAGTTAAGAGTCTGGTTTTTGGTGTGTCTCTATCTTTTTCCCTTTGCTTGTTTGTTTTGTTTCTTAAATTTCTCATATGAGTGAAATCACTTGGTATTTGTCTTTGACTTATTTTGCTTAATATAATACTCTCTAACTCTATCCATGTCATTGAAAATGGCAAGATTTCATTGTTTTTTATGACTGAGTTTTATATATATACCACCTCTTCTTCATCCATTCATCTATTGATAGATACCTGGGCTATTTCCATAATTTGGCTATTTTGGGCTTGATAGGATGTCTCCTATCAAAAAAATAGAAAATAACAAGTTGGTAAGGTTGTGCAGAATTTGGAGTTCTTGGACAGTATTGGTAGAAACATGAAATGGTACAGCTATTGCAGAAAACAGTATTGTTGGTCATTCCTCAAAAAATTAAAAATAGAATTACCATATGATCTAGCAATTTTACTTCTGGGTATATATCCAAAAGGATTGAGAGCAGGATCTTCAAAGAGATATTTGTATGTCTTCATGTTTATAGCACTACTGTTTATAATAGCCAAAAGGTAGAAGTAACCCAAATGTTTGCTGGCAAATTAGTGGATAAACAAAATGTTTATTCCACACAATGGAATATTATTCTGCTTACAGAGGAAAGAAATTCAGACATATGCTATAACATAGATGAATCTTGAAGACATTTTGCTAAATGAAGCCCGTCAAAAAAGGGTTAATACCATACAATTCCACTCATATAAGGTACCTAGACTAATCAGATTCCTAGAGACAGAAAGTAGAACTGTTGCCAGGAGCTCGGGGATGAGTGGAAGAGGGAGAATAGGGGGTTGTTGTACAATATGGAATTTCAGTTTTGCCAGATGAAAAGGATCTGGAAAACCCTATACCCTTTCATGATAAAAACTCTCAGTAAACTAGAAATAGAGGGGGAACTTTCTCAATTTGATTAAGACCATCCACAAAAATACCTATAACTAACATCATGCTTAATGATGAAAAAAACCTGAAGCCTTCCCACTAAGAATGTACAAGGCAAGGATATCCCCTCTATTTCAACATTATATGGAAGTCCTTTTATAAAAGAAGAAAAGCAATAAAAGGTATATAGATAGGTAAGGAAGACATCAAACTGTCTCTGTTTGCAGATGACATGATCATCTAGATGGAACACACAAAAGGACTGACCAAAAAAACAAAACAACAACAACAACAACAACAACAACAACAACAAAAACCCTACTGCAATTAAAAAGTGGTTATAACAAGTTTGCAGGATACAAGGTTAATCCACAAGAATCAACTGCTTTCCTATATGCCAACACCGAGCAAGTGGATTTGAAATTCAAAACATCATACCATTTAAACACTAACACCCCACCCCCCCAAAATGAAATACTTGGGTATAAAACTAACAATATATGTAAGATCTATGTGAGGAAAACTACAAAACTCTGGTGGAAAAAATATCAAAGAAAAACTAAATGATGAAAAGATATTCATGGATAGGAAGACTTTTTTTTAAAGATTTATTTATTTGAAAGAGAGAGAGAGCATAAGCAGGGGTGAGAGGGAAAAGCAGACTCCCTGCTGAGCAGGGAACCCAATGTGGGACTTGACCCCAGGACCCCGGGATCATAACCCCAGCAGAAGGCAGACGTTTAAGCTACTGAGTCCCCCGGGCACCCCATGGATAGGAAAACTTAATACTGTCATGATGCCAGCTCTTCCCAACTTGATCTATAGATTCAATGCAAGGTCAATAAAAATTCCAGCAAATTAGTTTATGGGTTTTAACAAACTGACTCTAAGGTTTATATGAAAAGGCAAAAGGCCCAGAATAGTCAACACAATGTTGAAAGAGAAGAACAAAGTTGAAGGACTCTACACTACCTGACTTCAAGATTTACTATAAATCTGTCGTAACCAACACAGAGTAGTATTAGTGAGAGAATATATAAACAGATCAAAGGAACAAAATAGAGAGGTCAGAAGTAGATTCCCATAAATTTATTTGCTAGCCTTCTTATTAGTAATAAGATCAGCTGATCTTTGACCAAGGATAGAGCCAAGAGAGCCTCTTCAATAAATGGAGCTAGAGCAATTGGACGTCCACATGCAAACAAAAAAAAAAAAAAAAAAAAAAAAAAAAAGGAAAACCCAGAGAGCGACTTAGAGAGAGACAAAAATTAACTCAAGGTAGATCATAGATAGACCTAAACATGAAGTGAAAAACTATAAAACTCCTGGAAGATAATATAAGAAGAAACCTAGATGACTTTAGATGTAGTGATGAGGTTTTAGGTACAACACCAAAGATATGATCCACGAAAGAAATAGTTGATAAGTTAGACTTAATTCTGTTCTTTTAAAGACAATATCAAGAGAATTACAAGATAAGCCACAGCAGGGAGAAAATATTTGCAAAAATTTGATATAGGACTGTTATACAAAATAAAGAACACTTAAAACTCAGCAAGAAGAAAACAAACAACCTGACTTAATAATGGGCCAAAACGCTTCAAGAGACACTGCACCAAAGACAATATACAAATGGTAAATAGGCATGTGAAGAGATGCTCCATATATACCATCTGGGAAATGCAAATTTAAACGATAAGATACCACTACACCATGTATTAGAATGGCTAAAATCTAAAACACTGACAATACCAAAGGCTGACAAGGGTGTGGAGCAACGGGAACTCCCATTCACTGCTGGTGGGAAGGCCATGCCACTTTGGAAGATTGTTTGGAGGCTTCTTATGAAACTAAACGTACAATCCAGCAATCATGTTCCTTGGTATTTACCCAAAGGAACTGAAAACATGTCCACACAAAAACCTGCAATGATGTCTATAGGAGCTTTATTTGTAATGGCCAGACTTGGAATGTCCTTCAGCAGGTGAATGGTTAAACTGTGATACCTCCAGACATTGGGATATTATTTGGTACTAAAAAGAAATGAGCTATAAAGCCATCAAAAGACAAGAGGAACCATAAATGCACATTTCTTAGTGAAAGAAGCCAATTTGGAAAGGCTATATACTGTATGATTTCAAATGCATGATATTCTGGAAAAGACAAAATTATGGAGACAGTGAAAGGATCAGTGGTTACCAGGGGTAGGGAAGTGGAGAGATAAATGGGCAGAGAAAAGAGGATTTTTAGGATAGTGAAAATACTCTGTATGATATAATGATGTAATATGTCCTTATACATTTGTCCAAACCCATAGAAAATACACACAAAAATGAGTCCTAGGGTAAACTATGGACTTCGGATAATTATAATGTATCAATGTAGGTTCATCCCTAGTAAAAAATGTACCATTCTGGTTAGGGATACAGATGATAGGAAAGGCTAATGCATGTGTGCAGACAGGGGGATTATGAGAAATCGCTGTACCTTCCCTCCAATTTTATTATAAACCTAAAATTGCTCTAAAAAATAAAATCTTAAAATTTAAAAAAATGAGAAATGGATCGTGGTGATGATTGCACAACAGTGTGAATGTACTTAATACCACTGAACAGTATACTTAAAAATGGGTAAGGTGGTAAATTTTATATGTATTTTACCACATTAAAAAAATTTCTAGGAGGAGGGTTGACTCAAACAACCTCGTTGACTGTTAATAGAAAAGGAAGTTGGCAACTCACATTTACTTTGAGTAAATAACTACTCTTTGCCAACAATGATGCCATGTGCTTTCCATTATTACATCATATAATTAGTAATTTAATAAGAGCAACTTGTTTCTTTGGCAAGCAGCCACTGAGCAGTTACGTATTTATGAAGTAGGTAGGCGTGGTGCTAGATGCTAGAGATTGAACAGTAAACAGCATGAGCTCAGGGTGTCCAGGTGGCTCAGTCGGTTGAGTGTCTGCCTTCGGCTCAGGTCATGATCCGAGCTCCCCAGTGGGCTCCCCCACATGGGGCTCCCTGCTAGGCAGGGAGTCTGCTTCACCCTCTCCCTCTGCCCCTCCCTGCCTCTTATGCTCTCTCACTCAAATAAAATTAAAAAAATCTTAAAAAACAAAACAAAACAAAAAACAGTACAAGTTCAGTTCATGCCTGCAAAGGGCTAACAATGTTCTAGGGCAAGATACAGATGCCATTCCTGGACTACGTCTAAGAACAGAAGGGGAGCACCTCCCCCTGGCTTGTTCTGTGTTCTAGGCTTCCTGCCCAACATTTACATACCTTATCTCATTTAATTCACCCAACAACTCTGAGTTAGGAATTCTTGCCCCCGCATTCCAAAAGATAACCTTAAATCTCAGGTTTAATGTAGGTGAGATTGTGCAATGGCTAAGGGAGTGGTAGAGCTGAAATGCAAAGACCAAGTCTGCTACTCCCAAGGCCACGTCCTCTCCATATGTGGGCTCCCAGCACAATTCTGTGGCTCAAGCTGCCCAGAGGCAGCAGTTTCACCATGAATCTAGGAAAGAAAACAGTGAGGATAATACCGTGAGTTTTCTACTTAAAAAACAAAACCAAACCATACTCCATTAATAAGCTGTCCTATATACTGCAACTTGCCCCCTTTTATAGTTTTGTGCTAAATGTTTTTTTTTTCTCTTATGAACTGATCCCCATCATAATAAATAGTACTTGCCACTCTTTTTTAGGATCCCAATATCTCCACTCTATTCTGACATTTAGGAAAGTGTGCCCTTTGTAAATCACTGTGGGAAGCACAGCCGCCCTCCACACCTAGAAACTCGCTCCCCCACCGACCTTGTAGCAGTGAGGACATGAGTCCAGGAGCGACGCTCCATTAATGCTAAAATCACCCCAGACTCTGAGTTTGAGACCAGTGTTCTGAAGAAGCAAAAACTGCCCAGCATCTACTCGGGGGATGAACGGTGGCAGCAGCAATGACTGTCGTCGGTTCTGGGGGCCAGGTGTCAGCGGAGTCATCTAGCGGAGGCATTGGCACAGTCATAGCTGGTACGCTGAGTCGTCTCCTGCTTGAAGGCGATGGCAGTGGGGGCTTCATCGTATCAGAGATCTGGGCAGTGTCCTTGTTAGCTTGGCCCTGGGCCTCCAGCCCTCCTGGCAATTCTGTCAGCCATCTAAAATCCTCATCCTAGGGGCACCTGGGTGGCTCAGTGGGTTGAGCTGCTGCCTTCGGCTCAGGTCATGATCTCAGGGTCCTGGGATCGAGTCCCGCATCGGGCTCTCTGCTCAGCAGGGAGCCTGCTTCTCTCTGCCTGCCTCTCTGTCTGCTATGATCTCTCTCTGTCAAATAAATAAATAAAAAATCTAAAAAAAAAAATCCTCATCCTAAATTCTTTCTTTCTTAAAGCAGCCAGAATCCGTCTCTGTTGCTTGCAGCCAAGAACCTTAACTGTGAGACCGGTGGTTTGTTTTAATACTCCTCTAGACAATCTAAAAAGGACCAATATTAAGCCATTCCCCCAATTTCAGAAAAAAAAAAACAAATACTGGTGTATGAAATTTAAAAATATCTAGGAACCACTGCTGTGTGTTGTAATGCTCTAAGTTATGCATTTAAAGCTCTACCTACTGAATTAAACCAGAATTGATTTTTCATTTGGACTAGGATAGTGACTAAATATAACTCTGGGTAACCATGTGGGCTGTATTATTTCGTTTTTACATGGCCAGACTTGCAACCAGTCTGTCTTCTTAGCAAACAATACGGATAAACCATGTGTCTATGTAATTGCTTTCTCAGCCATTGTGAATTGTTTGATCCAGTTAACAATATAGATCCGCTCCTCTTTTAAAAAGATTGAAACAGCATGCAATGAATTAACTAATTACCATATTGATTCATTATATTTACTTACTGAGCACAGCTATAGGTTTTTATCAAGGAGGATGCCTTGCATGCACAAGAGACACAAAGCTTATGATCTCAATTATAAACCATTCTTTCCATCTCCCCTGAAACCACCATTAGTGGGCCAACCACAATGACTTCTTGTCTGGGCTTTTGTAATTGCTCCCTATCTAATTTCTTTTCTTCTAACCTCGCTCTTCTACAATCCATTTTCCATCGAGGAATAGGGCGTTCTTTTAAAACATTAATTGGGTCTTAGGACTGCTCTGCCATAAATCTTTCCAAAATGTTCCAGTATCCTTAACCTTAAATCCAAAGTGTTTAATCCAACCTGGAAGGACCCATGCAATCTGCCCATATAAATTCTAACCTATTGCACTCCTGCCCCCTATCCCCACCCACAATGTCCCAAACATACGATCCGCTCAATTCCCGAAATGCTTTGATCTCTTGACTGCCTCAGGACTCAGGACATACGATTCCTTCTGCCTGGAATGTGTCCCCTCCTAACTGTTCACTTGGCTAACCCCTACTCAGACTTCCTGTTTTAGATTTCAATTCCTCAGAGACACCTTCTCTGACCACACCACTGAAGATAGATTCTGGATTTACTGTCTCAACATATCTGATTTTTTATATTTTTGTTCAGCGTTCTTTTATTTCCATGTCTCTTTGTTGAGTGTCTGTCTCCTCTTCCCTGGTCTGTAAACATTAAGAAGACAGGGGTGACTGTCTTATTTACCACCTAGCACCCGGCAAAGCTCCTTGGATGGGCTCCTCAAACATTTGTTGACTGAAGGAAGGAAGAAATTAGCAAATGAATCCAAAGCTTATAAATTCCACATAAAAATGGTATTTGGGACAGGAAGTGCTAGATAGGAGGGAACTCAACAGAAAGCTAAGGGAAGTCTCTTAGGGAAGGTAGCACTCGAGGGGGACCCCCAAAGTTTGGGTAAAATAGGGACAGGCTTTGGTAAGACTTCTGGGGAGAAGCTCCATTGTTCAGGAAAAGGGGGGGTGGTGGCCTGGGGAAAAGGGGTGGTCTCTGAACAGCAAACAGAGAGGTCTCACTTCTGGGTAACAGAGTGGCTCGATTTCGAGTGTATGGTGAGGCTATGAATTGATTTCTCATTAATCCTGCCTCTTAAGTAAACACATTCAGGGAGCGAATCTACTCAGGATATAAATTGCCTGGTTTGTGGTGTCGGCCCTGTGGTGGACATGCAGGCTGGGTCGCCCAATTCCATGCCAATCCCTCAAAGGAGTGTGTTTGCTCCATGCTGAAGCCCAGGAAGCTCTGACTGTATACCCAGACTCAATCTAGATAGACTCTGTTGGCAGATAGCCCCACGCCGGGTTTGGGAGGCCATGAACATCATGCACGAGGTCCACAATTCTGCTACTGGTTTTTGCAAGCATGATGGTCAAAGCAATTGGTACCTGTGTTTGGTTTGGTTTGGTTTTTTGAGGCAGTTGTAGCAGAGATCTCAGAGTCTGGGTAGTACCTTCCTGGTTATTGAAAGGCATGGTACGCTATATCCCTTTGGCTCTAAACTTGGTTTAAATTGACAACTTTCTCCCCTCCCGCCCTGAAACTAGGTAGGGACTGCTAGAGGCTGGCCATGTGCAGGGTGTTTGAGGGTATCACCCTTCTTTCTTCCCCTGTTCTTCTTTACCCAGCTTGCTTTCCGGGGTACGGCCCCTACAGGAGCCGAGAGCAGAGATGTTGGAAAGAAAAGTGGAAAAGGACGTTCTTATAGGTACTGCTGTCAGACGACCTCACAGTTTCTGGGTTTGGCAGGTGTGTCAAGTTGACTCTCTTTCCAGGATTCTTTAGAGCCCCTGCTATCATGGTTGTCCATTCCCTGCGGTTGTTCTAATCTGAGCCAAGGCCTGTGATTCCTGCCCTTCCTTGCTCTCCAATCGAGCCCGAGGGAATGGGTGAGCCACTCAGCTTCATTTCTGGTGAGGTCTCATTGTCCCTGCAGCGTGGCTAACAGACAAGATCTAGAACAGTTCTCCCACTGACTCTGGAGTTCACACATATGGCACACACCCCTGCCACAGGAAACATTCACACATTCCTCTTCTAGAAACCGTGCACACAGAAGCCGTGTGTGGCATGGCAGCCACCCTCCCTCCTCTGTCACCAACACAGCCTCCAGCCCGTAGCCCTCCAGGATAAGAGCCAAGGCACACCCATGCTGATTCTCTAACTGGGTTGTGGTGGGGGGCGAGGGGGGAGGGACAGTGAGCTCCCAGAGGGATTCCCTCACAGTCCCTCTCACTCAGCTTGTGCTAAGAGAAGACCCTGTGCCCTCTTAGGATGGGGGCTTCAGCTGCAGAACACACTAGCATCTTCTTTCAAGCCCTTCACACCAAACCCTCTCTCAGTCTCTTCCCTGTGCCATTTTAAGCCCAGGAGTGACTCACCTAATCAGGAGTGGGAAGTCTCTGCCGCCTGCTTTGAACTTTTTGCAGTGTCACCTGTCTCACAACTCACTGATCATGTTGTCACCTTGGGAGAGACAAGCATTTTAACACCTTTTTGCATTTATGTCTCCTTTACATTACGTCACCTTTAGCATTACATCTCCCCACCTCTAGCTTCCGCCTTCCTCAGAAAGCATTGCTCTTTTTGGTCTATCCATCCCATCTTTAGCTCCTCATGTGGATTCCAAACAGCCCTAAACTAACTAGGGAAATATTCTCCTGGTCTATGACTGTTCTATGCAGTCTATGCAGTCTATATTCTCCTGGTCTATGCAGATTCTCATGGTCATGAGAAAAACAGCCCAAGAGCAATACCGAGCCATGGAGGAGGCAAAGCTGAGACCTGGAGCCTTGATGCTGGCATGGTTTGGAGTGCTGCCCCTTTAAACTTCTTTTTTTTTAAGATTTTGTTTATTTATTTGACAGACAGAGATCACAAGTAGGCAGAGAGACAGGCAGAGAGAGGAGGGGAGGCAGGCTCTCCACTGAGCAGAGAGCCCGTTGTGGGGCTTAATCCCAGGACCCTGAGATCATGACCTGAGCAGAAGGCAGAGGCTTTACCCACTGAGCCACCCAGATGCCCACCTTTAAACTTCTTGTAAGGGGAAATAAAAGTCCACATTTGACTCAGGATTTCTGTTATTAGCAAACAAAAGGCTGTGATCTATGCATTCCCTGGGTCAGGTTTTCCAGTGTGAACCATTCACTGTGGAAATATTTGGTAGTGGAAAGCATTTGGTTGTGGAAGACATTTACTAATGGAAACCAGTGGAAACATGGGATGATGGAGAACATTAATGGGCATAGCATCATCACCAGTTTCTTCAGTAGAACCAGGGTGGGAGTCATTTTCCAGAACCCAACAGGCTCCTCTATATTTGAGGGGAAGGGGAAAATGTAAAGGAATGCCAGAGGGTCAGACACCCCACTGAGAATACAGGCAAAGCCTTCTAAAGTAAATTTTGAAACCATTCTCCTTTGTGACTGTTGTTTTAATGTTCCGGTTGCCTGGGCTCTTTTAACAGCACCTGGGCAATTAACATTCATTCAATTGCTTCGCACACTTTGAAAAAGTCCACTATGCTTGATTATTTCCTTTCCAATGAAATTTTTAATGTAAGTTGTATTGCCTTATGAGGCTAGTAGATATTTTCCCCCAAATAATACAAAACTGTTTTATAGAAAGATACCAAATCAACACACGAATTTATGAACTTCATTGGTTTTTTTTTAAGATTTTATTTGTCATGCAGAGAGAGAGAGAGAGAACATGAGCAGGGGAAGGGGCAGAGAGAAAAGCAGGCTTCCTACTGAGCAGGGAGCCCAATGCTAGGCTAGATCCCAGGACTCTGGGATCATGACCTGAGCCAAATTGCTTCTGCACTTTACAACCAACAGAGCCACGTTTTAACGGACCGAGCCACTGCTGAAGTCCCACGAACTTCATTTTTGATTAAATAAATGTCTTTAGGAGAAGTGGCTATTTCCAGCCAACAAGGCCCTTTAGTTAACTGTTTTGTTTTTATTCTATTAGAGTATTTAATTCTCTCAGCCTGGTAAATTACTTATGCACTCTGTATTTCTGGGAAGCTCAGGATCTCTTTGTGAGTATTTTGATGTGTTCAATGTGAAGAAATACAATCATATAAGCAATGCCACTTTGCTGCTAGCTACCTATAGCATCGATGATAAAAATAGACAGGAATGAGATACTTAGGATGGCATCATCTGTATTATGGTTAGAGAAATGATCAATAACCTCTGAATGTCTTTGGCTTCTTCCCCTTCCACCACTTTGGTTTAGACTTTCATTATCTTGCTGAATTACTGCAAAGCCCCTGAAGTGGTATCTTTTTAATCTCCTGTCTTTCCCCTCTTCAGTCCAGGCTCCACGCTATTTCCAGATAAATCTTACAGGCACACAGCTCCCATAGCATCCCTGTCTCACTCAAGACCCTCCAGGGACACCCCCCCACCACTGTCAACCAAAATCAATAGCATTCAGGGGTCTGGTGTTCAAAGGCCTTATAAATATGACCCGAACACACTTTTCAAACTTTCCTCTCAATCTTCCTCAGCGGGTACTGTATGATTTCAATCAACTGGATTGCTTGCTATTCCCCAGATATCCCTCATGCACCTATTTCTCTGAGCCATGGCTGTGATCTGTTTTCTATGATGGCTATTGTCGTCGTCTGTTCAGGCTGCTATCACAAAATGCCGTCTGTGGGTGGCTTAAAGCACAAACATCAAATTCTCACAGTACTGAAGTCTAAGGAGTCTGAAATCAAATAATTCTGAGATAAAGAAACAGGCAGATTTGGTGTCTGGTTCATAAGCAGTTGTCTTCTTGCTGTGTCCTCGCATGGATGGTATTTGGATAGGGTTTCATGAGAAGTAAGGTCCCTCATTGCCTGAGAATGTCCAAAGTTTCTGGTGTGGAGGTGACCATTCGGGGGAAAGGTGGGCAAGGAGCCTCCCAGGGGAGGAGGGCTTACATGGCTAGGTGATAGGTCTCTGGGTGAGGAATCCCTGAAGGGCCATTGCGGCTTCCAACCAGAAGGTTCTACCTTGCCATGGCCACCAGACATGGGCTCAGGTTTCACTCAGCTATGCAAAGAAATGAGGCTCTAAATGGTTAAAGAACCTGCTTGTTTGGGCTATTTTTTAAATAATTGGCTGTATAAAATTTTTGAGTGCGGTGCCAGTAGGCTTTTGCACTAATAGATCTCAGCCTGCAGGGAAGTAATAAGCAACCTACCAGTCAATACCCACAGACCATCTTTGGCTCATTTATATAACATTTTGGGCAATAAGTAGCAGTCACTGCCAAAGCAACCATTTACAAATTGAATTAAGTATTAAACATTTACAATTTAGGAGGTGCTCCAGCAAATGACTTGACATATCCTTCTTTGGAATTATAAACTAGGAAAGAATGAAACCGATTTGATTGGTGATGGTATTACTTAAGAATGGGAAGAATAAAGTCAGCCTAGATGTCCCACTGTATTTTTATTTAGAAGTGAAACCATCACTCACTCTCCCATTTCTTTCCCAAATAAATCCATGGGAACTCCATTCAGCATTCAACTCAAGATGCCCAAACCACCCAGTAGTTGTTGCCCAGTAGGATGGAAAACAGATCCCACCTCCCACCCCGGAAGTTCTATGGTCATGCTAATGATGTCCCCTAAAGGTTGCCGTGTAGGTTAATTTCATGAAGGGACTTCTCCCAAATGGAGGAGATGGAATATTGGGTAAAATGTATTATCCTTCCATGAGGTGGTGCACCATTAAAAGTGTTTATGTAGGGCGTCTGGGTGGCTCAGTGGGTTGGGCCTCTGCCTTCGGCTCAGGTCATGATCTCAGCGTCCTGGGATCGAGTCCCACATCGGGCTCTCTGCTCCGCGGGGAGACTGCCTCCCCCTTCCCCCTCTCTGCCTGCCTCTATGCCCACTTGTGATCTCTCTCTCTCTGTGTCAAATAAATAAAAAATATTTAGAAGTGTTCATGTAATCATAATTTAAAATGTCCCATAATTCACATTATTCCACCAGAGAGTACATCTTTGTTTCTAAATTGGAAGCCCCTACAACTTGGACTCACTTTCTCCAGTCCAGAGTTGCTGAACTTCAGTGATTTGTCTGCATATAAATTCAGAAACACAAACAGAAATGCTTTAAAAAATGATAGCTTAGCATTTTAGAAATTCACAAGTCCCTTAAGAAGTTTCTGGGGCATGGGTCACAATAAAATATAAGACTAGGATTACCATTTAATAGTCCCTTGGATGTTTTCTACGTTCGTTTAAAGAGGTAGTTTTAATTGTCTGACTCTTGATGTCTAGTTTTTGCTCAGTAAATATTTATTGTGGACTTGCTAGTGCCAGGCACTGGATCAGAAAATGAGGACATGGCAGTCACCAAGTTCAATGTGATTGCTGTCCCCAAGGTATGAGGAATGACGCAGCGGTCGTAAGGCTGTCCCGACCTTTGCTTCCGAATGGAAGATTCTAAGGGGCGCCTGGGTGGTTCAGTCGGTTATACAAATTGAAGATTTTGACAAGGTAAGACCAAAATAAGTAGTTTTGCTGTTTTACTTTCTTCTAGTCTGGTCTTCCCTGAGACTGGAACTGGTTGATTCCAATTGCAAATCCTGCAAGAAAGTGCTTTTTTATTCTTTTCTTTTTCTCTTTTTCTTTTTTCTTTCTTCTTCTTTTTTTTTTAAATTTTTTCCTTTTTAAGGGGATTGATAGCTGCGTAAGATATCACTGGTCTGAGGGCTCAAGTTTAAGCTCCAATTTGCTTCACCAAGGTCCCTAATCAGCCTCAAGGAGGCCAGTTCATGGAATCCCACAGTCTGACTTATCAAAATATTCATTTGACCTTGAAAACATTCTTGTTGATACCATGCGACTAGAAAACAAATGAAGTATTTGAACAAAATCTTTGCATCAGTGACTCCAAATTGACACAAACTCTGTAGGTTGTCTAGGATGAGAAACCTCCCCAAGGCTCATTTTATTTGGTGCCTGCAGGGTTTTGTTATTCTCTGTGCTAAAAGATGACAAGCAGCATGTTAATTAAAGAACTGACATCCTTCAATTTACTCTTTTCTTCCTACTTGCCACATTCCTCCTCCCCCAGCTCCCAGCCCCACTCCTGCCATTCCCACAGAAGTGTAAATGAAAGGTTTCACAGTTTTTACATGAATAATTTTGGGGCAGATCCTGTTCTCATCCACCACTTCGCAGCAAAGTCAAATTGTGTGCCCTGTTATGTTAAATTTTGATCTTTTTAACACAGGAAAAATCGTTTTGATAAAGGTTAATGCCTCCTTAATATTTATACACTTGAATCATATTGAAAATGCATTTTGAAATTCTGAAATCTTGAATTAATATGACAATGTGCACAGAGTGTGTGACACTATTTGTAATTCATTAACACATACTTTACAACATATTAGCATCAACTGTGGAATGCTCTGTCGTGGTTCTGGCAAGCCCGTGAGTTTCGACCTCATCTAGTCACTAGCGCTTTGAGGTTTTGACGTAGACGTCCAGAGACAATTCCAAATGATTCTTGCAGATCAGGAGTACGTTAATTTACCCAGCAACCTGCTAGGTGTAATATATTACCCTGAGAAACATGCTTACCTAGCAGCCATCCAGCATATGTTTGTCTAGTTTCAAGCAGATTTTGAACACCAGACTGCCATAATGGAAATGAATTGTGACACGATCCTGGTAAATTGGGGACTGCACCTGCTCTACAGCACCTGGCGTGTGTCCTCCTTGCATAGTGAGTCTACAGGTGATTAACAGCCCCTACAACTCACATCATTTTGAAATAGTGCCTAGATAACCCCACATGTATCGTCAGTGGCTCCTGCAACAGATGGAAATCTAACACTGTCGTAGATTTCACGAGTTCCTTCTCTGCTGATGCCAAAACCCTCAGGAGTATTTATTTTAATGACCTGTCCTCCTGGGCATCTGAAAATCAGTCTCTGACTGACAGGTATACACAGTGTCTAAAAGCAGTAATTGCATGGCTATACTTCATTTGACTCTCCCCTCAAACATTTAAATCCTAGCTCTAAAAAATTCTCAAATCTCCAAGAAATCCTTTGGCATCATGGAATATTCAGAGTTCCCCGGGGAGCTTGAAAACTTTTGTAAGGAGCATAGCACGGGAGTTTGTGTTTAAAAATATTTATAAGGATGTTTCTGGTTTTATTATCATTAAAGAGAGAGCTGGATCATCTGAGGTTTAGAATTGACAGGGCTCTTTCCTATTTATTATTGATCGCTGGGACCCAACTATTTAGAACTGTGGTACAATATTTATGAGCCATTGTGTAGCGTGTGTGCATAAGCGAATGTGTGTGCAGGTACACGTGTACCTAGGTGCACAGATCTTTATGCAATTCAGAAAATACACAGTTGGATGCATGAGCGTGGTCTTGTCTTTGTGCTTGTTGTTGCCTATACAGTGGAGCTGTTCCTGCTTCCTCCCCTTGAGCAAATGTGTCCAGGTTTGTTCTTAGCCTCCTCCTCTCCATGCTGCTTCATCCCTCCAGTACTGGGTCAGGGACTGCTGATTTCTCCCGATACCCATTTTATCTCCTTGCTGCCCACCAAAATATACATTTTCCAATCTTCCTCGCAGCTAGGTCTGAACAAATGAACTCATTTTATTTTTTTATTATTTATTTTTATTTTTTATTTGAGAGAGAGAGAGAGTGAGAGCACAAGCTGGGGGACAAACAAGGGAGAGGGAGAAGCAGATTCTCCACTGAGCAAGGAGCCCGATGAGGGGCTCAGTCCCAGGACCCTGAGATCATGACTTGAGCAGAAGGCCGACACTTAACGGACTAAGCCACCCAGGTGCCCCCAAATGACCTCACTTTATACATAAAGACATAAAAGAATACTCCTGGGACCCCTTTCATCCACCTGCTGCCTGGAACACCAACTCAGTGGCTTGAGCCCCACCACCATCTTGTTCAAATATCACCACATGGTGACCTGGAAGGATATTTGTGCTCTGACTCCCAGGGGACCTCACCAGTCCCAGGCTGCCCATCTTCAGAGTATTTTATGTAAGGGAGAAATAAATCTCAATCTTGTTCAAGGCATTGTTTTTTCTGCTCTCGTGTGCTCAGGCAAACTGAATCCCAACTGATGAAAGTGCTCTGGCCATTTTTTCCCACACCTGCCCTTGAGCCCGTCTGTTCCCAACTCTCCACCCTGCCATCCACGTTGCTGTGGTGCTCCTCAGGTGCCTGTTTTTGCCTGTCTAGGACCCTTGACTGATCATGTGAGGCCCCTGAGATCTGATGGTGGCCCTTCTGTCCAGCCTCAAGTCTGCCAGTCCTCCTCATCTCCAAGCTGCCTGTCTCAGCAATACTGCTCTGCCGCCTCACATTTCCAGGCAGGGATTGTTCTCTCAGTCTAGAATGTTCTCCCCATGCTCAAAAACTGGAGAAATTCAAGTCTCAGCTCAAATACTCAACCCCCTCTTTGAGATCTTCTGAGATTTCCCCAAGAAGAGCAAACAAATGCACCCTTTCTCCTAAATGCCCCTGCACTGGGCTAACTAATGGTACTAAACTCCCTTGCATGCCTGTGTCCATGTTAAACTATAAGCTGCGGGTGAGTAAGGACTCAGTTACTTCTTCCTTGTACATCTTTTATCAAACTCAATATAGTCACTCAAAGTATGAAGCTGAAAGTAAAAGGAATGAATGGGTGATCCTGCAGGGAACTC
The DNA here is from genome assembly GCA_004024625.1 of Mellivora capensis. Classification (NCBI taxonomy): domain Eukaryota; kingdom Metazoa; phylum Chordata; class Mammalia; order Carnivora; family Mustelidae; genus Mellivora; species Mellivora capensis. Next base: position 12,035 of record PISX010020668.1, on the reverse strand, counting down.
CTTCCATTAGGAAGCACTGTCCCCGCTTTAAGTAACAGCTTCAACTCCTTAGTTGCCTCTGTGACAAAGAGCGTCAATAATACTAGAATTTTCTAGTCTCCTATCTTTTTTAAGATTTTATTTATTTATTTGACAGACAGAGATCACAAGCAGGCAGAGAGGCAGGCAGAGAGAGAGGAGGAAGCAGGCTCCCCATCGAGCAGAGAGCCCGATGTGGGGCTCGATCCCAGGACCCTGGGATCATGACCTGAGCCAAAGGCAGAAGCTTTAACCCACTGAGCCACTCAGGCACCCCTAGTCTCCTATTTTAATGTTTTTGTTTTTACCTTCTTCATCTTGAATCTTTTGGGGGCTAAAAGTGGCATAAAGTAAAAATAAGAACAATTGAGATTTAATCAGTTTTAATAATGGTCACTGTGTTTTCACCACCTTACAGCAGCAGCTTGGCCAGGCTAAGTATTGTGCTAAGTGCTTTACGTACTTTTTTTTAAATTAAATTTTTGCCATAACCCTATGAGGTGAATATCATGTTCAATCTAGTTTAAGTGAAAGGAATTTACTGGCTCGTGTAACCAGAAGATCTGAGGGTATGGGTTCAGCTGGATCTAGGGGTTGAACTACATGGTTAAATGCTGGACGTATCCCTCCCTACATCTGACTCTGTACTTGTCCCTTGCTGCCTCTGCGTTGTTCCTTGTCCCTATCCCTACCTCTAACTCCATCCTTGTGCATATCTCTAACTCTATTCCCCTCCCCACCTCTAACTCTATCCTCATTTCCATCTCAGTCTCTATCGAGATCCCATCCTGATCCCCACAAATCTCTGGAAGACTCTCTTCCTATAGCAATCATGGTGGACATCAACAGACCCAAACTTGTACCGTCCCCCTTAGCAACCCAAACAGCAAGTTATAGCTCTGGGAGTTAAATATCAGACAATTGTCTGGCTGCGTGAGATCATCTGCTTATCTCTGAAGTTGATAGTAATTAGGGAGAAAGGTAATGTGGTTAGCCAGGTTTGGGTCATACCCAACCATGTGAATAGGACAGAGTAGGTTCAGCCCCTACCTGAACGAAGCACATGGAGTGAGCATCCCTACAGGAAAAAAAAAAAAAAAGTTCCAAAAGAAGGGCAAAAACAGCTAGGCTGGCAAAAAAAAAAGGGGGGGGGGGAGATTTCTATCACTGATATGTTCTCTTCTTACAGATAAGAAAACTGAGCTCAGAGAAAGTATTTTATTTTCCCAAGGACATACAGGAGGTAAGTCATGAAGCTGGGATTCAAATCCAGCTCTGACTCTAAAGCCTTGTCCCCGAACCATTTTGATGAATTATGTTCTTTTATATAGTCCTAAAAAGCAAACAGTAAGCCTTCAAAATTTAACATGACCAAAAATAAAGAAAAAATAATTAATTTGTCTAAATTTGTGAGACAGGTCTAAGGCTGTGACCGGAATTGTCACCCATATGCAACCCAACCAAAGTAAGTCTCCTTACCAGAGTATACTATTCCTTTTTATAATGGTCCATTAAAAACAAAAACAAAAACAAAAACAAAAACAGGGGCGCCTGGGTGGCTCAGTGGGTTAAATAAAGCCTCTGCCTTCGGCTCGGGTCATGATCTCAGGGTCCTGGGATCGAGACCCACATCAGGCTCTCTGCTCAGCAGGGAGCCTTCCTCCCCCCCCCCCCCCTCTCTCTGCCTGCCTCTCTGCCTACTTGTGATCTCTGTCTGTCAAATAAATAAAAAAAAATTAAAAAAAACAATAATATATTAATTGTTCATAAACAAACTTTGTACCTTTAGGGGTTTTATTGTTTTTCTTTGGGGGAAAGATTTATTCTTTAAATAGGTAGTCTCCACAGAGCTATTTTCTAAATGATGCTCGGCTTCTTAATACCTTTTCCTAACTAAACATAATCATAACAACCTTAAACTACCAAGACGGATTCCCATGTACATACATTATACTTGTCTTAATGTTGTTCTTTTTTTTTCCTGTTTGTTTTTAATTTAGTATTTTTTTAATATGAGTATAGCTGACACACAGTGTTACATTAGTTTCAGGTGTACAATTTAGTGATTCAAAACCATAGTGAGATATCATCATACATCAGTTAGAATAGCTAAAATCAAAATGAAAAGAAATAACAAGTTTTGGTGAGGATGTGGAGATAAAGAACCCTCATGCATTACTGGTGGGAATGCAAATTGGTCCAGCCACTGTGGAAAACAGTATGGAGGTTCCTTAAAAAATTAAAAATAGAAATACCATATAACTCAACAATTCCATTATTGGGTATTTACCCAAACAAAACCCACTAATATGAAAAGATATATGCACCCCTGCTTAATGTTGTTTATTGCAGCATTATTTAGTCAAGATATGGAAGAAACAAAGTATCCATCAATAAATGGATAAAGAAAATGTGGTGTGTGTATATGTATATGTATGAAATATTATGTATGTAACCTAAGCACCCATCAATAGATGAAGGGATAGAAAACATGGTTTTGTGTGTGTGTGTGTGTGTGTGTGTGTAATATTTCATAGCCATAAAAAGGATAAGAATGTGTCATTTGAGACCACACGGGTGGACCTATAGTGTATTATGCTAAGTTAAATAAATCAGTCTTAGCTTTATTCTTAATACTGGTCATGCCTTTTTTGGTTTCCCTAACACAATACAGGCTACTCTACCCACATACTTTCTATGTTTAATCACTCATCCATAGGAATCCTAAAGATGTAAAACATGCCATGTAGATATTAAGGGATTTGGGTGTAGGGAATCATTCTAGAGATCATTAAACCCAATCATCTCATTTCACAGATGAGAGAAACAGATTCAGAGGTTAAGTGGCTTGCCCAAAGTCATTCTACTGGTTTGGCAGAATCTGGGACTCGGTTTTCTGGTGTTTTTTCTAACATTTTACTATTATTCATATTGTGCCTTATCTCATTTACCACGCATTGTTAGGTCTTCCTCTCCGGGACCTGAAATACAACCTTCTCTAAAACTCGGTGGGCCAGAAAATTCAAGCAGTAAATGTTTGCCCCGGCACACTAGTCGTGATTAGTATGAAGATGAAGCAAATACAGTCAAATTCCAAGAAATTTAAAGGTGTCATTGAAAAGTACCAAAGACAGATAGATGGATTGATTTAAATTTTAAATTTGTATTTGTTATTTATTAGAGAGAGAGAGACCAGAAGCAGGGAGAGCAGGAGAGGGAGAGAGAGAAGTGGGCTCCGCGCTGTGCAGGGAGCCTGACATGGGGCTGGATCCCAAGACCCTGAGATCATGACCTGAGCTGAAACCAAGGCTTGGATGTTCAACCAACTGAGCCACCCAGGTGCCCCAAGGGTACAGTATTTATAGAAATTATTTGAAATTCTTCTGCACAGAAGATCTGTCTCATCTCTCCCATTTATTTATATCAGTATGGACTCATAGATATTTATTGTATATTCTGAATTACAATCCAAAGCTACTTTATTTATTTTGTTTCTCAAAGTGTTCTAATTTTGGCCATTGGACATTCTTTCAGCTGATTTCTGTATTCCTTTGACATACCTTCATATTAGTTGAGTTTGGTTTTTTATTTTGAGATGTTCCAGGCTCATCTTGTATGTGTATATTTCCTGCTTCAATCCTAGAATCAGATATTTCTCCAAGGATCTATGTTTGTTTGTTTGTTTTTTATTTAAAGGGCAATTACAAACCAAGATATGAGCAGTAGGTATGTTCATTTCTACTTGGGTGTCATTGATTCTAGGCCCTCCTAGCTGTCAAGCCAGGAAATATTTACATCTATACTAACTAATGTATATATAAATATCTGTAACTATTTATATATATGACCATTCATATCTGTATTAGACTAAACATGAATTCCCACTATACAAATTAAAGACCACAATACAGCCATTTATAAAACAAGACAATATGGCTTTAAAAATTATTTAAAACAATGAAATTCATATTAGGAAATTCAATTATTGTTACTGTGTTGTTATTTAATTTTATTGAAATGACTTCTATGAATTAAGAATGACTTTCTGTGTATCTCAGCATGTCATGTTTTCTGGTTATCCTATAAACAATGGTTACCAAGCAGTTGGCTGAATAAAATTGAGTTAGAGATACATGAAAAAGTACTTCAAACAAACATTAATGAATAAACATTCTGTCATCATGGTGCGGGCCTGTTTTAGAGAGATACCAGTGTTTTATCCATTTTAGTGTCACACTTCAATGATCACGTGCGACAACACACAAAGTGAAGAAAAATGACTCCCAGAACCCTCGTTGCTTAGGTCTGTGTGGCAAGACTACTCATCATGTTGCCACCATTATTGCCTCCTTTTGTTCCCAGTATAAAGCATGCTAGCCTTGTCACTGCTCCAGCTGAAGATGAGTCGTTACGCCTCTAATAAGACGTGATTCTAGGAAGACTTCTGAGTTCAGCATTGAGGGAACATGAGTTGGCCGTTTCCAGCTGGGGAAGAAGACCCAAACATTTTTCTCTTCTCCTTTTCACAGACTAAAATTATGAAAACTCTCAGATGTGTCCAGAAAAAGAAGCCAAGAAATGTGTAGCACAAGTTTTAGTTCATGGTGCTCTTGCAAACAGAGCTATTTCCTGCCCACATGGTTGCCTTCTACAGTGTTGTGATTCCAAACAAGGCTTGTTAGAAGCAACTTTTGGCAATTTAGGGGAGCCATCTTCTCTAAAAACTAAATTCACTTTATCCTGGTGGGACATTTTGGAATGTACCTGAGCGGTATACTCGCCTTCAGTCTGTGGTGACCTCCACAGCCAGAAACCCAAATTATCTTGGAAAGCTTGTAAATTGCTTTGTAAAGAAGGCATCAATCTCATTAACGGTGGTGGTGTGTTGAAATTCATTACGCAGTCTTATTTCTGAACAGACTGGGGGAATTTTCTCAGCTTGACATAAATCCTTAGATGGTAGAGAATGATGATCAGTGGTGAGAAAAAAACACACTTTCTTTTTTTCTCTTTTCATAGTTAAGTGTTTCAATTGCATTTCCTCACTTTAACTGGGCATAAGTCACTTACCCATTGATAGCTGAATTAAGTCCGCAAACCATGAAGGGGAAAAAAAAGTTCATTTTTCTGGGAGAGGAATCGAGAGCAATGAGCAGTTACCCTTCAGGCAAGAAAAACATAATTTCAGTGTTCATTATTTTAAATTGTGCCATTGTTTTCTTTTCTTGAAACCTCCTTTTTCTTTGAACATACGATATGGGGACACAACTATATAAATGTTTATTTCCAAGAAAGTCAGCTGAGCATTGTAGAAAGAATGTGGGCTTTGAATTCATACAGACAAAAATTTGAATCTCAGCTTTACCACTTAATAGCTCTACAATTGTTACTAACTTATTTATCCTCATTGGATATTAGTTTCCTCATTTCTATAGCGGGAAATAATAATGCCTATAGGGCTGCAGAAAAGATTAAATTAGATCAGTTATGTATATGATACACTTGGCGCATAGTAGGTGCCTAATAATAGTTGTAATTAGCATCATTATTGTTGTTTACCAGTATTATTATTTTTCATGTAGCTATTTTGCTATGTTTAAAACAGAGAGGAAAGTATATGGCTACTTCTGGAAACAGATTGGCCTGAGCAAGTTATATAATAAAGAGCTTAGTCAGAGAATACCTGAATGATAATCAAATAGTGATAAAGGGGAAGGGAAAATCTGATTAGAATAATTGGTTGCTAAGGTATTTTTTTACCCCAATTAAAAGTCCATCCCATGGAGTTCAATGAAGACTTTCTGCATATCTGAATTTCAATGATTCCATCACCAATCCATTCAGAAACTGCCCATTTATGTCACATGAAAGGTACTGGGGAAGAGGAAGGATCAAGAAATAGGTGCATGCAAAGAAATCTTCATCTGAATTGTAAATATATTTTTAAAAAAAGCTCATCCTAGGCCAATGTTAAGAAATATAGATTAATAAAAATATCAGATACTTTCTCTTGTAGGATTGAGAAAAATTAGAAAGACTAATAGCATGTAAGTTGGCAAAGATATAGAGACACTCTCATCCAACCAGATGAGTGTAAATTGTTACAATTATTTGGGGGAGGAAATTTGACAATATCTAAGTTTAAAATGTGCACAGCCAGACCAGTTTTAAGAATTCATCCTACAGGGACACCTTGGTGGCTCAGTCACTGAGCGTCTGCCTTCATCTCAGGTCATGATCCTGGGGTCCTGGGATCGAGCCCCACATCAGGCTCCCTGTTTGGTGGGGAGCTTGCTTCTTCCTCTCCCACTCCCGTTTGTGTTCCCTCTCTTGCTATGTCTCTCTCTGTCAAATAAATAAATAAAATCTTAAAAGAAAAAAAAAAGGATTCATCCTATAGAGGGGCACCTGGGTGGCGCAGTTAATTATGTGTCTGCCTTCGGTTTGGGTCATGATCTTAGGGTCCTGGGATCAAGTCCCGCATCAGGCTCCCTGCCCAGCAAAGAGCCTGCTTCTCCCTCTCTCTCTGCCCTCTCCCTGTTTGTTCTCTCTCTCTCTCTCTCTCTCTCAAATAAATAAATAAAATCTTGGGGGAAAACAAAGAATTCATCCTATAGAAATAAAATCCTGAGGACATAAAGATATATATGCAAGGAGGTTTGGTGCAGCATTGTTTATAATTGCAAAAAAGGAATGGGGGAGAACAACACATTTCTGTTACGTATTTCTGGGTAATAAGTTATCCTCAAGATTAGCAGTTCAAAACAACAATTCTTTATTACCTCCCAGTTTCTGAAGGTGGTGAATTTGGCTGTGGCTTTGCTAGGCAGTTCTAGCTTAGGGTCTGTCGTGAGTCAAGATGTTTCCCAGGAGTGCAGTCTTTGAAGGCTTGACTGGGACAGGAGGTTCTGCTTCTAAGAAGGCTCACTCACATGTCAGTTGGTCGAGGGGGCCTCAGTCCCTTTCCACACCAACCACATGACTCTCTCCCTAGAGCTGTTTGTGCATTCTCGTGACATGGCTGCTGGCTTATTCCAGAGTGAGTGATCTAAGAGCAAGAAAGAGCTGCCATGCTTTCTGTGGCCTTGCCTTAGAAGTCACACACTATCATTTCTACAATAGTCTACAGCATTACTATTCTATCCATTCTAAAATATTCCAAGTCATCAAGTCCAGTCTAAGCTCAAGGGAAAGTGATTTTGTCTCCACTTTTTGGAGGGAAGTGTTGACTGATTCTTGGACATATTTTAAAACTACCCAACTTGTCTTCTGGCCATAAATTATTAAAATTATTTTCACAGAGAAAATATACTCATCCCCTTCTAAGCCTACCCCTTCTACCCCCAAGTCTCAAAACTTTACAGTATCAGCTTAAAGTTCAGAAAAATGTCATGTTAGTTGGATCAAGGAATGGCTGAAGCGTCTCGGTGTCATTCCTTAAGTGCAGTTCCTTTGATCTCAAGCCCTATGAACTAAAAAGACAAGATAACATACACATCCAGCATACATGTGTGGGACAGGCCAAGGATAACCACTCTAGACATTCCTGACTAAAAAGAGGGAAAATGGGAGGCCCAAAGCAATCACTGTTCTAAGTTACAAGTTAGAAGTTTCTTGATTTGAATTCAGCCTTACTCCTGACTAGGAATGATTCTCTGTGGCCCTTGGCTCCACATTCCGGCTGCTTGATTATCTCTTTTGATTTATCCTTCCTTTTCCTTGAAAGGTAGCCTGTTTTAGAGCTGTGTAGCTTTCTCAGTAAAATTTTGGATTCCAAATGCCTCATTTCACTGTATACAATCTCTGTCTCCTTCAGTCTAATACAGTAGTATTTCTGTAATTATAATTATTTTTAGTAACCTGTAGGCCTGAAGGCTTGACTCGGGCTGGCAGACCCACTACCAAGATGATTCACGGAAATGTATATTGGCAGAGGGTCACAGTTCCTCACTGACTGTTGGCAGAGGCCCCTAGCTTCTTGCCATGTGGGTCTTTCTTTAGGGATGCTTGAGTGTCTTGGTGACACAGAACTCGTTTCTCCTTCAATGAGTGGTCTGGGAGAGAGAGGGAGCAAAGGAGAAGCTGCAATGTCTTTTATGATCTATTCTCAAATGACACACATTGTCACTTCTGCCATATTCTGTTCATTAGAAGTGAGTCACTAAGCCCACACTCAGAAGGGAATTATGCTCCAAATTTTGGAGAGGACAATCAAGAACAAGTGGAGTTATTTTATTTAGGAATCTGTCTTAAAACTACCTCAATACCCATTAAAATTAATGAAGTATGTAAAAAAAATACTAACTTAGAAAAATGTTGTTGATATACCATTAAGTTAAAAAGAACAGAGCAAGCTTTGTCTTTTTAAGTTTTTTTGTTTGTTTGTTTTTTTGGGTTTTTTTTTAATTTTTTTGTTTTTTTGGTTTTTTTTGAGAGAGAGAGAGAGATCACAAGTAGGCAGAGAGGCAGGCAGAGAGAGAGGAGGAAGCAGGCTCCCCGCTGAGCAGAGAGCCCGATGCGGGGCTCAATCCCAGGACCCTGAGATCATGATCTGAGCCAAAGGCAGAGGCTTAACCCACTGAGCCACCTAGGTGCCCTCCAGAGCAAGCTTTATAGTAATATGTAGAGCATGATCCTGTATTTTGGGAGAAACAAATCTAACCTTGCATATGTACGTAGAAACACAAAAATATCTAGAAGCCTACAGACCAAAATGTTGATAGTGCTTACAGATATCTGGTAGAGTGAATTTTACATATTACTTTGAAAAAAGAGTAATGATTTTTTTTTACTGCTTTTTTTTTTTACTGTTCTTCTGTGTTTTCCAAACGTGCTAAAAGAAACCTGTGTTGCTTATATAATTAGAAGTAGCAAGGTATATAAGTGAGAGAGATTTAATAGTTAGTTATAAATATTTAACTGAGATTGAAAAAGAACAGAGATGAGATCCTAGCCAAATCTCAACATAATGATCAAATCTCCAGGAAGAAAACCAGTTTGTTCCTACTGAAGATTTGATTTGTTAGAAGCTGATAAAAGCAGACATGTCAATTGTGAAAAATATAATTTCAATTCTACTTGTGGTACTAAACAGTAAATGTTGACAAGATTGTAAGAAATAATATGTAACAAAGGATTTCTAATTAACACAAAAATGTGGAAGACTGAAACATGCTTTACCTATTCATCCCTCCTAAGACTCCACTACAATGACAGGAAGGGGTTACCAACACACACACACACACACACACACACACACACAGTGAGAGAGAAGGGAGGAGAGGGAGATACAGAGAGAGATGGAGGGAAAGAAGGAGGAGAGAGAGCAGAGGGAGAGAGTAGGAAAGAAGACAGTGGTATAATTTTAGCTGGATAACTGTTCTGGGTAACTCTCACAATATTAACTATGGATAAATGGTGACTAACTCCACAGGAAGCTGAAACCCAAGCCCACCAGGACTAAACCTAAGAAGCATATCAACCCATTCCAAGGATTTAAAAAGAAAAAGAGGGGCGCCTGGGTGGCTCAGTGGGATAAAGCTTCTGCCTTCAGCTCAGGTCATGATCTCAGGGTCCTGGGATCGAGCCCCGCATCAGGCTCCCTGCTCAGCAGGGAACCTGCTTCCTCCTCTCTCTCTGCCTGCCTCTCTGCGTACTTGTGATTTCTGTCTGTCAAATAAATAAATAAAATCTTTAAAAAAAGAAAAAGAAAGCTCAGGAACTGACTTTACCAAATACTTCAGAATATGGGAGACCAGGTAGAGAAGAAAACAAAAGGGTTGGTTGAAAGTCCACAGAGGATATAGATCATTACCTAGGTCCTTTCCCCAGCCAGGTAACTGCCTCTTCATGAAGCTGACAGAAAATCGGAGGTTTACTCTCTGAAGATGGCAAACCAGAGGTCTCTAGACTTAGTGCATTCAGCGTAAAAATAGTGCTACCGACTAAACACAGGGCCACTGAATGAAAGCCTCTATTCTAAACAACTTCCATGGCTCGGCTCTTAGATGCTGACAGCCATGTTTAAGGGCAGGATATTGAAGGAATTCTCTCAGAGGAAAGTGATCAGCCAAAGAGAAAAATGGGGGAAGAAATAAAATGTTGACACTTGGGAGTCCCCCAGTGAAATGGTTGTGTTCTGCCCAATTACCCTCCAGTGAAGTCCAGTCTTTAATAAGCCCTACCCTGTCTCACAATATAGGGCTTCTTTCTTAAATATGAGCCAAAATAAGAATGATGAGAGACTTGAAGGCAACTTTTAACATCAAGGAAACCAAAACTAATAGGAAAGACAACAGAGATGAAACTGACAAGAAGCCGAAGAGAAACAGACAATAATTATCTTCAGGGAAATAAGAAAAAGCATTACATCCATGACATACACACACACACACACACACACACACACACACACACACACACACACACTGAAAAAAGAACATTTAGAAAACAAAATAGAGGGACGCCTGGGTGGCTCAGTTGGTTAAGCGGCTGCCTTCGGCTCAGGTCATGATCCCAGCGTCCTGGGATCCAGTCCCACATCGGGCTCCTTGCTCAGCAGGGAGCCTGCTTCTCCCTCTGCCTCTGCCTGCCACTCTGTCTGCCTGTGTTCGCTCTCTCTCTCTCTGACAAACAAATAAATTTTTTAAAAAACTTAAAAAAAAAAAAGAAAACAAAATAGACCACCTAGAGGCACCTGGGTGGCTCAGTCTGTTAAGCATCTGCCTCAGCTCAGGTCATGATCCCAGGGTCCTGGGATCGAGCCCCTGCGTTGGGCTCTCTGCTCAGTGGGGAGTCTGCTTCTCCCTCTGTCCCTAACCCTGCTCATGATCTTTCTCTCTTGCAAATAAATAAATAAAATATTTTAAAAAAAACAGAAACACAACAAAACAGATCACATAGAAATTTTAAAATACGACACCAGAAAGTACAATCTGGAATAAAATTTAGATTGCCTTAATGACAGGTATATAGAAAACTATCAAATGAAAAAAGAGATAACTGTTAATTTCAAGGGAAATATAACATATAAGAAAAGAATATAATAAGATATTGGCTCTGATAAAAATAATTTTACATGGATAGAATAATGTAAACTCAAATACTGACCTATGAAAAAATATATGGTTATACAGATGGGTGGATGCAGAGAAATCTGTGTTTGGGGGAGTTATGATTGTCTTCAATGGTGGGGACCAGCCTAGGTAGTACATAAAATACAAAATTAAAAAATAGTACAATAAACTCATCCATTAAAAAGCTGTAATAGATATTTGTCATTTCTTTTCAGTCTGTCCAGCTCCTTTTGTACAACATCTTATTTTATTTGGGAAATTTACTGCCATATGTGTCCTGTGCCCCCAAAATTCTGTTAACCCCCAAATTCTGTTCCAGTGTCCTCGGCAGCTGGCATGGTCACCTGGGACCTGGGCTCCACTGCCAGACTTGCTCCCTTGAGAGTCTGCCTTAGAAGGGGGCACCTCGAGGAAGGGGCCCCCAGGGGAGAACATTTGGCCAGTGAGGGAGTGGCAGAATCACTGAGCTTCAGAGCATGGCCACAAGGTCGAGTTTCCGAGCACACTGGCACCAGTGGGGAAGCGGTGGTAGAACTTTCTTTTTTTAGGGCAGTGTGTCACATGGCTTTAACCTCTGTTCCTAGCAACTAAGCACCCCTGTGAGCTACCCAATTGTCCGAGTTGGGACTCCCAACTAACAACTCTGAGAACTGCTGGGGCAAAGAAGAAGAACCCAGGAACGTCAAATGGTCGTCTTGGGAGTGAACATCAGGAGTGGGAAGGGCTGCATCAGGAGACAACTGTTTTTTATTATAAGCCTTGTCTTCCTAACAGGCTCTTTAACCATGACTATTTGAGTTTCTAACTATGCATATGTATAAGTTTGATAAAAATTAAAATTGAAACAAAAGGAAAGAAAACAGAAACAATGAGAACAATCTTTTGGAGAGTGAAATGCACAACACAGACCCTTGTTGGTCTGTGGGAGACATTACTAATGGA
>PISX010020667.1:0-35267 GCA_004024625.1 Mellivora capensis | reverse complement strand
TTTGCTATCCTTAACTTGTACTCTGTAATTCTCAGTGTGTTTGTTTTTACACAGCTAATCTTTGGCTTCTGTCTCATTGTCCCATATCCTGAGACCATGGAGAGACTTTGACCTTGCATTTGCATGTTCACAGAACTCCTCAGTAGTATGTGGAGACAACTGGCACACAGAGATGATGTCTAGGGATATCTGTGTCTAATATTCTAATGGAAGGCTCAGCATCAGGGTGGCTCAGTCCTTCTAGAATTTTTATTTTGGCCTGGGCATGATGTTACATTGACTGGTAGGTGAATCATTTCAGGTCAGTATATTAGAAGTTTAATTATACCTATTTAGCATTTTGATCTGCAATAAGTTCTCTTCGTATTTTGTGGATGTGAGGAAATATATCCCATGAATGCGAGAGAAAGATGAAGGAAACCACAGTGGGGTCTTGAGTCTTAAGGAGTTTGTGCTGTTATTTAATGTGGTGTTCTAGGTATTCTGAGTGCAATAAGTCTTAGAAGATGTTGCTGACACAAAGAAACTCATTGTATACAAATCCTTTTGTATATGTAACACCCTTTATCACTCTTATCACTCTTATTTGATTTTTTAAATCTAAGGGCCAACTGAATTTCAGAGAGGTTAAATAACATGCCAGCAAGTAGCCAAACTAGAATGTGGACTTGGGTCTTCTGACTCTACAGTGTATGCTCCAGAGTGTTCAGAGAGGAGAAGGTGATGCTGTTTCTGCCAAATAAATCTTGGGTAAAATGAAGAGGCTCCTTGTACATTTTTTTTTTTTGTTTTATTATTCTTAGTCTGTAGTAACATCTCTGATTGTCCAAAGTGGTCCACAATTTTCCAACTTTGAATTTTTGACAGAGTCATGATTTAAAGCTTAAAGCATATGATTATGAGATGGTGGTTCTCAACATTTACCACAATCTCCCGGCTAACCACACAGAAGCCAACTCTCAATATTTCCTCTAGGAGAGTAGAGAGATTTTTCTCCCCACATGCAGTCCAACTCCATGGGAAAACATTAGCAGTGACAAATGACTCTCTGAACGAATGCTCAAATCTGAGGTAAATATGAACCTTTATTCCTCCACAAGAGGAAACCACCATCAGAATATTTTCTATGATTATTTGAGATATGTCATCTGAATACTTTTGGTCATTATCTCTTAGCCTTCAGGAAAATTGCTGTAGTTCTTAAGCATGCAGTGAGAAGTGTTGTATCTTGAGGCGAAGTCTGTGTACATTGATCTTCATAGATATTTCCATTTATTCCTTTGGCAGACATGGACAGAGACATTTTTGAAAAATAGTTCAAGTCTGTGGACAGACAGAGCAGAATATATTTTTAAAAATCTACCACAGAAAGGATAATAATAGCTTCCTTGACGAAGACAACAGACAGGCATAAAATATAAAGGAATTATTTTGTCCTGGACAAGAGAATTGCTGTTACAGCAAATTTTGACCTTGTCACAGTCTGGATAACTCTTAGGTTTTAAACTTCCACCCCCACAGACCCCAGTCCACAGAGGAGATAACTGATCTGGGGCTTAGCAGTATTGGCAAGGTGGTGCATTATGGGATTTAGCTCTAGAGTGTTTGCTCCGCAAGGAGAGAACTGCAGGAATTTTAAGAACTTGCATCAATTCCCTTGTGTAGAAGCAGTATGTCTAAGTATATTTCAAGTAAATCCTCAACTCAACACATAAAGCTGCAGTTACACCACGCCTTTAAAAGGAAATTAGAGCACGGGAATGAGGCCAGACTGACCTTCATCCACTGTTTATCTCTTCAATTGTCCTGTCAGTCCATTTCAGTCACATGTTAGTGAGGCTTTCCTTTCACTGAGAGCAGTTCACCTCCCCTCCCATCCACCCCACTACCACATCGGTGTGAGGCAGTATAGCAATGTGCTATGTGTTTCTTTAGACATGGTTTCTCCAGCAAATTGATTCATTTCATAACTCTTCTTATGACAAGTTTTTAAACGCTGAGTCATCATTTCCCTTTTTAAAAAAATGTCCTCAGTAATGGTCTTAGGAAGGTAGATTTGATCTGGAGAGTTTAAGACAAAGCCTCAGTCTTTGACAAGCGGCAACAAATGCTGGTGAGAATGTAGAAGAAAGGGAACCCTAGCGTCTCTTGGTAGGAATGCACACTGATACAGCCTCTGTGGAAAACCGTATGGAGGTTTCTCAGGAAGTTGCTGGAGGTACCATATTATCCCGCAGTTCCACCTCTGGGAGTATGTCTGAAGGATGTGAAAATGCTATGTTGAAGAGATACCTGTGTCTCATTTAGAGCGGCATTATATACAAAAGCCATGACATGAAAACAACCTAAGTGTGCATGGATAGACGAATGAAAACAGTGTGATATCTATGCTTATATCCACGTAGTGGAATAATATTCAGCTATAGATGGAACTGTAAAAAATGCTGCCATTTGTGACAACATGGATGGACCTTGAGGACATTATGCTCAATGAAATAAGTCAGGCAGAGAAAGGCAAATACTGTATGATCTCACTTACATGTGGAATCTAAAAATAACAAAACAAAAACCCAAAGTCATACAAAAGGTAATCAGATTTGTGGTTGTCACAAGTGAGGGGTGAAGGAAATGGAGGAAAGTGGTCAAAAGGTATGAACTCCCACTTAAATGAATAAGGAAAGTACTGGGAATGTGATGTATGGTGATGACTATAGTTAACACTGTGGCAGGGGATACACGGTAGTTGTTAAGACTAAATCCTAACGGTTCTTATCACAAGGAAAAAACTTTTTTTCTTTTTCTTTTTTTGCATTTCTTTGAGATGATGGATGTTAACTAAACTTATTGTGGTCATCATTTCACAATATATGTAAGTCAAAATCACTATGCTGTACACCTTAATCTTATGCAGTGCTATATGTCTTTTACATATCTCAGTGAAACTGGGGGGAAAACCCAGAAAAACCGTCAGTCTTTGAAGAAATACAATAATGCCTTCGTGGCATAATAACTAGAGTACATGCTCATTAGGACAATTCGGTGGCACCATAACTAGAGTCATTTTTTATGTTACTGCTTGTTTTTTGAATGCAATCTGGGAGAGAGCAACAGTAAGTAACCATTCTACTCGCTTCAGTAGAGATGGTGAGAATCCCTGGGTTCATGTGGAAAACATAGCAATACAGATAATTTCACAGATTCATAAGGCTAACGATTTATCTATTTAACACTTAAAATTTGTATTAATTTTATCCCTGATCACACGTTAGAAGTAAATCTCATTGCTTGTAGAGTTTAATGATAACATTACCATCTGTGTGTGTATGTTGGGTGGGGGGTGGTAACTTTGAAGACAAACATAAGGCACGGGTAGTACCTTAGAACCTGCCAGTTGGTGGACTGGCCATTTGCTTTTGCTCCTGGTCACCTGCATTGAATAAATACATTTTGAACTGTTCCAAGCAGGTCAAGATTATCTGACATTGTTCAGGTTGTGCTTTGGTGTTCTCCTGTTGACCTTTTGTCTGTTACTAGACTTTGGTTAAGTAGGAAGTCACAACATGGGTATCCTGTCATTTCATATTCTGGCCAGGTCTTGTATCTATCTCAATGTCTATCTATGATGTAGTCTCACTGTCTGATGGGGTTGCTAGTGAGAAATATACAAGTTTGAAACAAAAAATATTTTTATTTGTGTGGAGTGATGATCAATAAGCCATCCATTCTATTTGACTTAAACTGATCACAGTAGTAGGTTATGGTCTCTTCAACACAGCACTGACACCATGACTGTTTTTAATGACTTCCAACATAGGAAGAATAACTAAGAGCTCAGAACTCAGGGTGGGTGTGGCAGGGGAATTATAGTATAAAAGCCATATGTTTTAGAATTGGTTGTACTCTATGAGGTTGGAAGAGCTCAGGTATGTTTTGGGTTAGTTCAGTCCCTCAAACTATTCCTTTCAAATGTTTTCTTTTAACCAAATCTGAAACACATTTTGCCAAAACCTTTTTTCCCTTAATTTTTAAAGCCATGTGTATTTAAAGGGACATTTAATCCATATGTTTTGGCTCATTTACACTTAACTCATCAAGATATTGTTTTTAAGAGCTATTTGAGCTCCACGAAGCCCATTTTATAAGTCTTTTCTTCCGCAGTACTAGGAAGTTGTGTTTTGCTGGAAACAGAAATTGAACCCACAAAATAATTAAGTTCGGATGAAAATTGAGAATGTACAAGATTTTTGAGAGCCACCAAACTTTACTTAGAAAACTATGTTATCCCCTTGCAGTTTTTTAGTTACTTTTTCTAAGTGCTGATATGCTTTAGCTAGGATGCTAAATTTGATCATCTATTAAATCTTTCTTTCACAGTTAAATGTCTGAATGCTTATTGACCAGAATGTGTTCTTTAGTGTAAAGGATAAAAGCAAGTTCAAAAACTAAGAATACAAGTGAGCTCTAAACTCCTTTAGAGGGGGGAAGGGGATGTGGAGCTGCAAACTTGGACCTTTAGGGTGCCTTCCTTTGCTGTTCCCACCAGTATTTCCATAGAGTTCTGCCTGCCCTTTCCTTCAAAGTTCTTTCTGCTGCATTGCAGGGAGGTAAGGAGCGGTTGCTGCCCAGGATCTCACTGTGTTATATCCTCTGCACCTCCAGGATCCTCAGATTTTCCTGCTGGTTAGAAAGATGACCCTAGGGCACTTATGAAACATATAGTAGGGTTGCCCATCTGTCTAGTATTTTCCCCAGAGGTTCAGGTTCTGAAGATGTTCCTGGAGAGAATTCCAGAAAACCAGTACATGTTTTACATAGAGTACACATAGTGTCTCTGAAGAGTTGTGAGGCTGAAAAGCTTCTCAAGTCAGTAATGACCTAAAGTTATAATCTCATCGTCTAAGGGAAGTTGAGCACCTCTGAAGTAAGTTTTGCCCATTGAGCTTCAATATCCAATGAAAAAGAAGGACCTTTTCATTAAGAAATTAACAACAGCAGCAAAAAAATGTTCTACAACTCGGTTTTATCCACATGCCTCAGAATTGATTGAGAAAGATTTCTAGAGTGCATTGAATTGTTGACACCCTTCCTTCTCATGTGTGAGTAGACAAAAAGTAAAAATCGTTTTCTTTTCTTTTTTTTTTTTTAAGATGTATTTATTCATTTGAGAGAAGAGAGAGTGCACACGGGAAGGTGCAGAGGGAGAGTGAGCGAATCTCAGACTCCCCCACTGAGCACAGAGCCTGACGCCAGCCTTGATCTCATGACCGCGAGATCATGATCTAAACCGAAATCAAGATTTGGTTGCTCAACTGACTGAGCCACCCAGGTACCCCACGATCTTTTTCAATTAGAGAAGATGTGAATAAAAATGAGCATGATTTTTATATTGATAGTGAAATACAAAAATGTATGTTATGATTAGGTGAATATCAGTTGATATAAATAAAAATCTTCTGGATCTTAACAATCTGAACACCTGAGAGTAAATTATATTTCTCCAAAGACTAGTTTTTACTATAAGGATTCAAATTTGTTATAAAATATTAATGGGGTATCATGAGTTTGAGAGGGTGGTTTTGTGTACTTTTTATATCTTTCCTTTTAGAATGAATGTATGCTCTTTTCTCTCAACATTGAATTCAGAGTATATTTATCATCTGAAGCTCACACCAAGATTGCCCTTGATAATTAGGTATACTGTCCATAAAGAAGTGAGTTGTCAGCCTACATGGAATTCTTGAAAAATTCAGTATCATTTTTTAAGGTGACTATTTGATTTGGGAACAGATATCCATCATTCTGAACTTTTCAAGCCTCTCACAAGTACATAAAGGAACCTGGTTACCAGATGTTTAATATCTATGAGAGAGAAAGAGAAATTCAATGATAGAGTGGTCTCTTCTGAAAAATAGTGTTAAAAAATTTAATTGTCATTATCTTGAATAATAACTTTCAATGTTTTTTCCATAATAAGCCTATTTCATTGACCTGAATTTATGGCCAGTTTATTATTTTTATATTTTAACACTGGTAATGTTGTGGGAAAATCACATATTTAGACATGTCTATGAATACATATATAAACATTTTCAGTCCTTGACCTTAATATTCTTGAATTGTATTTATCAAAATTTTAAAATGTCAGTAAACCAGTTCTCATAGACATTAACTCAACAGTAAAGCATACTTAGCAGCAAAGTTAGCTTTTATGAGTGTATATATATATTATGCTTCTTTATTTTCCTGATGCTATCCTTGAGTTAATAATAATGCAAACTTTAAGAAATAGAATGTATAGTATGAAATATAGAAATAGTTAAAACTTTCTTGTATATTTTCAATTTCATTTATTAATATTTAATAGTATAACTAATAAATATATTTAGGCCATAAAAACAATACAGGCATACCTCATCTTATTGGACTTCACTTTATTGTGCTTCACAGATACTAAGTTTTTTATAGATTGAAGGTTTGTGGCAAGCCTACAGTGAGCAAGTCTGTTGGTGCCATTTTTCCAAAAGTGTTTTCTCACTTTGTGTCTCCGTGTCATGTTTTGGCAATTCTCACAATATTTCAAACTTTTTCATTATTATTATGATTTATTATGGTGGTCTGTGGTCAAAGACTACAATTCACTGAAAGCTCAGATTACAGTTAACATTTTTTAGCAGTGAAGTATTTTTAAATTAAGGTATGTACATTGTTTTTTTTTTTAGACATGATGCTGTTGTATACCCCATAGACTACAGTACAGTGTAAACATAACTTTTATATGCACTAGGAAACCAAAAAATTCATTTGACTCACTTTACTGTGATATTGGCTTTACTGCAGGGGTCTGGAACTGAACCTGCAATATATCTGTGTTATATATAATATATCTGTATGATAGATAAAGATATACTCTCCTTCGATCATCAGCATCGATCCTGATCCTTTTTTGAGAAGTACCAACAATGTTTAATTTGATGTGTATCTTTCCAGACCATTTTATCTTTACTTATGTGAGATATTTTTATGGCCCTATGCTATCTACAGCACTTTTTAAAAAATGTGTGTTTTAAATATACATTATATTTTTATGTATATACTATTCTGCAGTTTCTATTTGACAACCTTGTTAAACTTCATAATGAACTATAAAATTTTATAAGGTGATTTTCTCAGATTTTGGGGGGTAGATGGTAATATCATATTTAAATATTGATAATTTTGTCTCTTCCTTTATGATCCTTATATCTCTCCCCTTGGATAGATAAGGTTAGAGAGTAAGAGCTGAATAGATAATGATAATATCAGTATCTTTTATTATTCCTTACCTATATACTGCTTCTAATATTTCATCCATTAAGTATGGTACTTACATAATTCAACTACTAACACTTTATTATTGAGGCAAAGTTTTTCTTCTATTCCTAGTTTGCTAAGATTAAAAAAAATCATGTGTTAAATTTCATCCAATGTCTTTACATTATTTAGCTTTTGTCTTTTGTCTTTTAATACAAAGAATTGATGGAGTTTCTACTATTGAATCATCCTTGCATTCCTGGGATAAAGAAAATTTGATCTTGATATTTATTTAAAAAAATACATTTATAAATTTTATTTGCTAATGTTTTATTTAATGTGTATGTGTCTTAATTTGTAAATGTGATTGGGCCCTAGTTTCTTATGCTTTGTTTTGTTTTGGTATCAGTGCTATATTTGCTCAGCAGAGTGGGTCACATGACTTCCCATCTTCTTCTTTGCTCTGAAATGCTTATATAATAGGGGAATTATCTGTTTTCTAAGGGTGTGATAAAATTTCCAAGTGAAAACTTAGATTGGGTGCCTTCTGAAGTATAACACTTTGACAATTAGTTTAATTTCTTCAGTGGTTATTCCTTTGTGTGAATATTTTAAGCTTTACTTTGAGCCAGTTTTGGTGAGCCACATTTTTTTTTTCTGGAAAATTGTCCATTTCTGCTATGGGTTCATCTAGTTATACTAAATTTTCCACCTAAAAATAAAAGCTGTAGCATTTCTTTCTTACCTCTCAGGTTAAGAGTAGAGGAATTGCTTTTCTTGCCAAGTTAATTTTAACTTTTGTACCAGCAAAACAAAGTATATGCTATCCAGTTTTTGTGATGTCTACCATGAAATTAGTGACTTTGGTGTAAAAAATAACTGTAGGAAATTCTGCCTTTTTTTTTTTAAACCAAGTGGTAATGCATTTAAATAATGCCACCCCAACTCCAGATTCAAGAGTCAGAAAATTCCATGATACTTCTGATTTTCTTAAACTTTGTGTGTTTCCTCATCAATAAAATAAAAAAAATCTTGCTATCTTACAGAGGTAGTAGCTATATTAAAGCATATAATGACTCTACTAACCTCTACGCAGAGTTTATATGTATTAAATTATGGGAATAGTTGTTTTTTTTTTACTAATAGATACCCTTTGCTTTAAAGAAAATATACTTAGGATAAGCTATGTATTTATATAAAAGAGTTTTTCTCAATGGATAAGTAATTGGAATTGAATCTGGAGCTTTGGACTGTTGTCTAATCATCCTAATTAAATAGCAGTATAAAAAAAGTTGACTACTTTATCTAATTTGAGTTATCAAATGTAATTAAAAGCAAAGCAAATAAAAAGTGATTATACTTAGTTAATTGTGGTTCTAATCGATGTAATCAGTTAAGTAAGTTAAGTAGTCAAAAGTAGTCATGTTTTCACACATAGTAAATCAGTGAGAATGATTTTGCTGACTTAGTAGAGAGTGTATGAAAGTAGCAGGTCTGAAGATGTTGTGCAGACATAAATCTCTAGGTTTTTTTTTTTTTTTTTTGCTGTTGCAAAACTTAAGATGCATTTGGCATGGGGAGAAATTTCTTCACTCTTTGCTTGCCAAGCTGGCAGGGCAGTGAAGGTGATATGAGAAGAAAAGTTCAGGAGAAGAGGTAAAGAAGCTAAATTAGAAGTTCTATTCAGTTTGGGATGCATAGTTAACTAACTTAAATCATTATTTTGTAAAAGGTATGTTTATGGTGTATACTCAGTGCAGCTCAACAACCTTTGGTCCCCAGCAACACTTGTTCAGTTTTACCCTTTATCTTTGATCTTCTTGATAAGATAAATTTCTTTTAATACTAAGGATGAGTGAAACCCAGTCTCATTAATTAATTAGCTTTTTCCTTCTTTTAGCGTTGCCTTAAGATTTCATTATTCCAAGACTCTTTCTGTCTTAATTTTCCCGTCAACTTTGAGTATTCCTTTCTCTTTTATACACTACCAGGAAAAAAAGCTCCCACTTTCTCCTAGCAGACCATTTGTCCTACAGCTCTAAATTTTCAGAGCTAAGACACGCAATTACATGGTTAGAAGTTTGTGTTTTTTTAATGCTTCCTTGCATTATTCTCCTCAAGAGAGTTAGACTGTACCCTCTAGCAATAAATCTGCTTTTTTACTGGTGGGGATTCCTGACCTTTTTGTGTTGAGGAGATTTCTATATCTCATCAACTCTTCATCCCTGGGGGAAAAAATAGGTAGGTGATACATAGTGAGAAGAAATAGTATATTGGAGAAAGGAGGGGAGGGATGATTGTTAAGCAAATCATGGTTGCATTGCTGTATGGGGTAAGGGCACGCTTTTTAGCCCAACTATGCCATGTTCTTGAGAGATATTTCTTTAAAGGGGGGGGTGTTTTGTGATTGGATGTTGGCATTTGACTTTGATTGTGATTGTATTAAGCTATGATTTCTGAACATCAATATCATCTACTTTATTTTTAAATGAGTGGAATTTTCCAGTTGACTAAACTTGAATTTTATGCAACAAAGCCTGTAACTTCCAATTTGTAAGTAGAAATGGCATCAAGAAATAGAGAAGCAACATGGATTGTGTAGTTAGAAAACCCACATTGGAATTTTAGCTGAGTAAATTTGATGAAGGCATTCATAATTTCTGAATTTTGGTATACACATCAGTGGGAAAGATAATATCCATCTCATAGAGCTGTTGTAAAGACAAAATGAAATGTTCATAAAGCATGAGTGAGGCCTGGTGCATAGAAGACCTTTGATATTAATTCCTCTTTTCCTCAGTAGCTATATTAACAGTGCTGGGAGCAAGGAGACTGTTCTATTCTAGTCTCTATTTCTTACAAACTATATGACCTTGGTGATTCCCATACATGTTTCTTTACTATAAAGTGGGAAGAAGTATCTTCCCAAATGAAAGATGTTTCATAGAAATGTTGTGACTTTCAAATGAGAAAGTAATATACAATAAAATTTGAAAATTGTAAGTACTAAGGAAATATAAACCATTCTCTTTAAAAGTAAATATTAATTCAGGCAAAAATGCATATATTGTATATGATCACAAAAGGACAATAAACAAGCATTCAGGAAAGAGCAAGTCTTAATATCTAAGATCATATTTCACCACATTTATTCTGGGTCATTTTCTAAGTTCATGTGCAAATAAGATTCTTTTTAAAAATGATTTTTTTTCTGACTATCGATATTTCTTCTTTTACAGATATAATTGTGGGACACTGGAAGCCACTTCACTTCCTCAGAAATAATTAATATATGGAATCTTCTCCTAGAAAATATATACATATAATGGCAGGAAGATCAGGAGTTTTATTTTGAAGGAAAGTAAGTCAACAAATTTAGGTTGAATGAGAAATGAGATTATTTATCAAGGTCAAATGAAAATAAATATTTTTAGAAGTTTTGTTTTGCTTTTAGTGATAATACCCGTCTTGAAGAAACTGCCACTTGACAGAATAAATTTGCTTGAGTAGCCAATTTTCTTCTCTTTTTGTTTGATTTTTTGATAATTGCATCAGATTTGGAAAAGAAATAAGAATGAGCTCTGTTACTGTCTTGGAGTCTCTTTCTGCCCAAGAGAATGGGTTTACCAACTTTTCAAATTACTGACCATAGCCCTAGCAAAGAAGGGTTTGATATTTTTTTTTTTTTGGAAACTGGAATAACGCATGACATTGCTTTATGTAATTAGGTGTCAACCCAGTTGCATACATAAGCTTTGTGCTGATAAGTGGAGAGTCTGTGATAATGCTTAGAAGTACTTTGGAGTCTGGGCTCTATGAAGGGGCCACTTGACTCGCTGTGATCTGAGTTGGAACACACTGCTTTATTCCACAGCCATCTAGACCCAGAGTGAGGAAGAACAATTTACCAGCTAAAGCAACAAAGCGATTGAGGTAGACAGAAAGTAATTAGTTTTTAATGATCTTTTGGAAGTCACATGAATAGATTGATTTCTGTTTTGATCTTACTTGAATTAATAGCGGCTTTTGAGTCTTAAATCCCACTTCGGCACGCATTGTTTCTCCATTTCACGGTCTGGCGCTCCTGCCGTTCAGGTTTTACTTGGACCATTGTTCCATTTTGTAAGGCTCTGCCCAGTGTTTTTGTGCTCTTCAGCTTTAAACATTGTAGTGGTGTTTTCCTTTTATTTCTATGGCTGTTTCCTCTTGGGAATTTGATGGGGTTATTATCACTTCCAAGGGGCTAACATCCAAATTGGAGGTTCGTCATCAATTCATTTTTTCTCTGAGACAAGCTCCATACTACTCCTTGTGAAGAGTGGTTTCAGCCCTGTCCTGGTTAGAGCTCAGACTTTCCCTTCTCTCCTTTTTGGATTATCTAAATTATTTAGAACCAACTAATGAGGTTGCAAGGAAGCACTTCCTATGACTGGAGCGGCTGTTAGGACTAAAAGGCTTTTCTCAATAATAAATTTAATTCTCTGAGAGCTTTCCAGACAGCGACAACATCCCTAGTTTCTACTCAAGCTTTGTCACCAACTCTCTATTTCACTGGCAGATAGGTGTCTACATTTCTCTACTCCGTTTCCCATGTGCCCATCCAATTCTCAGACACTTTTCCTTGTCAGGAAGGTAGTAAAGGCTCACAGTTTTTGCCTTCTCTTTTGTTTGATTGTTTTGGTCAATCAAGCTATGCATGTATATTTTTTTTCAGTTTTTCTTTTTCTTTTTTAAAAAACATAGAAAAGGAAGAAAAAATCAGTCAAATTTGCAGCAGAGACTTTCAACATTTTAAAATAGACTTCCCGATTTTTCTATATAATTGTATTCTTCAATATATGATGATTTTTATATAGTTATGACTTAAAATAATTTTCCACTTAATTTAAAGAGATTTTTCTATGGCAAAAAATGTAGACCTCTGTGATAATAAAAAAAGACTGCCGGAAAATGTATTGCGTGTTTATGGTCCTGGGCTTTAGGATGGCTATAGGAAGAAAATAGAAGTGATTCAAAACTAGTATAAGATCAAATAAACACCATTACTAAAGGCCTTCTGGAAAGGAGTAATGGGAACAAATAAGCTTAAAAAAGTCAAAAGAAATTACCTTCTGGTATGAATCAACAGACTTTAGACCAGTAACCGAACACTCCACTTACACTAAGTGTGAATTAGTACTTTGGAAATTGAATGTCTGAGTGCTGGGAGTGCTGGGATTCCGAATCTTCTTAGACTGTCATTCACTTCCCCACAGTCCACAGGACAGAGGAGGGAAATGGAAAATGGAGGAGAGAGCCGGAAAATGGTAGAAAATAAAGTGCAGGAGCCAAATTGGACAAGAGAGAAGGAGAATGCTAGGCTAGCATGTTGGGAAGAAGCCTTAAGAAAGGAAAAGGGAGGGGCATTGGGATATTTACAGCCAACATTCCATTTAGCACCAGGCACCCAGTGGAGAAAATGCAATTTATCCTTGTCATAAACCTGGCTGTGCTGCTTTTCCTGCTGCCAGGCATTTTGTTCCCAGAAGAAGGGGCTACCCAGGAATGTAAGGGGAGGTGGGGGATGGGTGGGAGGGAAGGTCAGGAAAGGCTTTCATGGTCAGCACCCTTAGTCAATTTCAGGTTAGATTACAGCCTTGTCACTTTAACTTCTTTGTTTATTACTCTTTTGGTTTCCATTTTGTGTTTGGTATAGTTGGGCATCTCTAGCTCTCCATTTCTTCCTTTTATTTAGCTAAGTGTGGTCCTTTAAAAATTTATTCAAAATCCTTTCTAACTATGCTGTAAAATGCTATCATGTTTTTTCTTCAATCCTTATAGAGGTCAAAACCTTCTGATTTTGTAAAAGCAAATCTTCATTCTGACTGAGGGTTTATATTAATCTACCATCTCTGTGGTCTTAGTATTTCAATGGCAGATATCCCACATGATTTGTTTTTTATTATTCTGTACATTTTATTTCATGAGGATGTCTGAATATGGTCCCTACACTGAATCCTGAAGAACCTAACATTCACCAAAAGAACAAATGGTTGCTTTCTTCTGTGTCAATGACTAAGTTTGGATACACAATGTGCATCTTCCAGTGACCTATGGGGTAATTTGGACTTTGAGCATTTTTCCAAATTAAGGAAGGAATTATAAGAGTTGTCTGTTGTTCTTATGAATTCATCCTCAACCAAAATCCAGCATTTGGGAATTTTCCACCTTTCCCAGCAGTAGTCATCCAGCTGTAGTAAAGACAGTGTCCTCATCATGAGCTAGAGTTTGTGTAACACACTGGCCTACTTGCTCCGGAGGGAAAAGACAGAGCAGGATTAGGCGGTGGATTCGAATGGTGGCTCTGTCTTCTGGAAAAATGATTTTCTGACTAGAATTTGGTTTCCTCCTGTGTTTAAGGAAGATATAATATTTGTCTCATAGAGTTGTGATGGTGACAATAATGTTTTATAAATGCTCGGTGTAAGGTACGTCCTCTGTAATTAATCAGTGCTGGCTTGTTATCATTGTTTATATTAATAACAACTATTAGCCATAACTTCAAATCTTTATATGCTGTTTAGGGGTTAAAATTAGCAGACATTAATCGCTCAGAGGATATTTAAGTGTTAAACTGTAAGATAATAGCTGTATTTTCAACTGCAGGCACTCGAATGAAGGAAAGATTTATGTGGGCCAGCTGATGGGGGAAAGAAGATGTCCCTAAAGAGGTAAGAACTGAATTGGGCCTTGACGAGCAGATAGAATTTAAAACATACAAAAGGGAATTTAAGGTTCAAGAGATAGGAAGTCAGGGAGAAAAGTGTGAGTAAGCACATAATGAAAAAAAGGGTAGGGTTTCAGAGCTGTTTTTCTGGGTCATTTGTCCAGCAGTTATTCTCTTTTTTCCTTCCTTCGGTGCCCTGTTATTAAATTAAGTTTTTTTTTTTCTTTTTAGCTGTGACCTGCACCAAAATAATAAATATGCTCATGGTATCATGCCATTTTAAATCCTTGTGAATCTTGGTTAGTTTAGTATTGAGCTGTTGCTTTGAAAGCATATCATTTTGGAATTAATTCTAGGGAGCTATGTTTGCAAGATTGCATATATTTTAGGCAAATTGAAAGTGTTGATATTCCTAGAGACAACATGAAATTCCTAAGGAAAAGCGTTGCATTTCAACAACTAGTAAACACCATCTCATGCCTATGCTGGTTGTTTGCCCATTCACTAGAGAGATCATATTGAGTGGTCTACTGTCATAAGATACAGTGCTACTGGAGGGCGTGGTCCCTGCAGCCACCTCTTGTCCTCTGCACTCCCCCTCAGTCCCAACTGTGTAGGATGCTTTAGAGGTGGGGACTTAGGTGAAGTGGAATCACCCAGGAAGTCAGGGGGTGCTGAGGACTCTACAATTGAAACAGGTTAAAGATATAACCCAGAATTTCACCGTGACTATAAATGGAAGGTTGGGGAGGTGGTTTTTTAAAAAAATCCCGAGATTGTATGATGCTCTGTATAATAAAATTTAGAGGGAGGTGAAATTAAGCTGTACATAGTGATGTACTCATTTAGTTCTTACTCTCTACAAATATCATTTATTACTGTTCCTGATATTGCCCTGCTGGCCTGTTCGTTGGCCTGGTCTATGGCCAGTGACTGGCTGGCCAGGCCACAAGGTCCCGACCAACATTGCCTCACTGGGCAAAGGCAACGTGGCTGCCTTCAGGGCCCAGACTGTCCACCCATTTTTTACCTTTACCCCTTAATTAAATGTAGGGGAAGTTAACGTGATCTATTTAATTACATGCATTCTTTCCCAAAGCATTTTATTTTCCGTGAAAGCCCCTGTATTGAAAGACTCTGTTGGCCACTGTATCTGAGCATCACTTGGAAGCACATCAGGAAAGACAATATAGCTTAGTGTGTTTGAAACTAAACAGATGTGGGTTGAAGTTCTGTCTTCATCATTTGTTAGCTGTATGATTGGGAGGAAGTTATTTAAGCTTGTTTGCTCCCTGGTAAAATAGAGATAATAATAGTATTTATTGCAGTTTTTAAAAAAAAGAGTGAAAGAGAAAGTGTGTTTAGGTCACTTAGTAGAGTGATTGATACATAGTGAATCACCATTAAATGAGATTGATTATTAATCAGTAACCAATATATTAGTAATAAATGTGACTATTAATGATAAGTGTAATAATATACTTCTATTGTTAACACACTCTTTAATAATATGATGGTTAACATGGAAAATACCTACTGTAGCTACTACTACAATTGTTACAGTGTTTTATTCGGTTAACTTTGTCAATTCCCTGAGCTGTCACGCGAGGATAATATTACCTACGGGCTGATGATGTGAGCTACACCCAGATTTACCCGAGAGATGAGGTTATGCCTGTGTTTGACAGACCACACAATAATTATTATGGCAAAGATGGAGACAAGTAGCTGATGTCTGGTAGCACTTCTGACCTTAATATATACAACCGGAACCTGCAACACAGAATTTTGGTGAGTGCTAACATTCTAGAAGTTAGGGCCCGTGTTTCTGGAGAGCCAGATGGAGGATTTGCAATGGAGCAGGGTTCTGTGTCCTGAAAGGCTTGGCCGAGCAGCCTCTGATCCTGTGTCCTTTGCTGGGCCCAGCCGGTGTAGCTTTAGCGCTCTGGTACCTACCACGTAATTACAGAGTTCGTCATCTTCTAAGAGAATTACTTTGCTAAGGAATATTTTTTCTTTCTTTTCTTCTTCTGTAACTTCATTGGGATAATCTCGCTGGGCATCCACATTGGGTCAGATACTTTATGAGGCCTTATACCTGCATCATTTAATACTATGCTTATAATCATCCCTGAAGTGTGCCCTATCACCTGTGTTACAGGTACTTCACTAACTTGCCTAATGATAAACGGTAGAGCTGGGATGAAAGTCTTTACCAAACCGTAGGTAGGTCTGTTCTTTCCAAGGCATTAGCTCCCTGATGCGGGTATTGCTTAAGCGCAAGTGTAGAAAAAGGGCATCAAAGGGAGTGGTTCTCCGGGGAGAGTGGGGTTGCTTCCCTAAGGAGGGTTTGAAAGTGGATGGAGAAAAAAAAAAGAAAGTGGATGGGGAAACTCTGGACAATCATAGTAATGGTGGTGAGGTGGTGAGGCTAGATTTGGGAGGCGGGGGCCATGGATACCAAATGTTTTGTGGCATTCTGGATGGTAAGATTGGAGACTTGTCCCACCCGAAATGCCAGCTGTGACCTCAGACAAGGGACTTAGGTGATTCAGAAATGTCTCTGGCTATTTCTTCTGAAGTGGTAAAAGGGGCTGTGGTGGGTTCGTGGTTGTATTTTTGTAGTTTTCACTCGCATACATCTTTCTACAGTGTAGAAAAACTCAGCCCTCACTTCCCAAGTAAGACTCTTGTTTCTCTTCAGGTGTTTTGTTTATATGCTCTTCATAACCCTTGCACAATTTACTAATCTCTATATCCCAAACCACACAGATGTGAATGTGGACTCCATTTTGTTCACTGCTGGTTCTGTGGGGGCCAGCATAGAATCTGGTTAATAGTAGGTGCTCAAGTAACACTTATTAATAAAAAGTTTCTCTATCATGCATAAAGCCCAGAAAACAAGCTTAAAATCTTGGATTTATTTGTGCTCGCTGCACTTCCTCATGGCTTGACAAGTAAGCAGAAGCAGATACTTCAGCTTGGCTGAAAAAACCAACCCACCCACCCACCCATGAGTGTTTCGGTGGTCATTAAGTATGCTGCATGTTGTTATTTCTGAATTTTTGCTCCTTTCCTGACTCACAGATGCTCTGATAGTTTAGGGTTCTCACTTGGTCACCGGCAATCTTCTAGGAAGGGAAGTTCAGCTTTTGGAATCTGCCCCGAACAACTGGTACCTCACAAAGATGAGTTTCCACTTTAGCTCTCTTAGGGTGTCACTCCGTTTTCCCCTTTGAGCACTTTGAGTGATGTGGCTGTTGCCAGAGCCAGGATCTGTATTACAAAACAGCTGATTTTTCAAGGTGGCACTTGAATTCATTACAATCATTAGTTGTCATTTTCTGCCCACTGAACTTTGAAATATTACTTATTTTCCCTCATGGCATTCATCTATACATTAGGGTTATTTTCCTCTTTCTTAGCGTTTAGGTAGGCTTTCATCTATGGTGAATGTATGGAGTGCTTCAGGTCGGCACTTGTCCTTTTTTTCTTTTTTCAAAGATTTATTTATTTGAGAGAAAGAACATGGAGGGGGGTGGCGCAGAGGGAGAGGGTCTGAAGAATTCTCTGCCCTAAGCTCAGAGCTGGATGGAGAACTGGATCTCACGATCCTGAGATCAGGACCTGAGTGGAAACCAAGAGTTTGATGCTTAACTGAGTGAGCCACCCAGGCATCCCATGCCCTGGTACTTTTCAATGACCAATTAAAATACTTCAGAAGCCTTTGGGAAAGTACTACATAATTTTCCATCTTATTTATGAGATTTCAGTTGTCATGTGACTTGCCTAACGTCCCTTGGCAAGTAAGATGAGGGTTTAAAATAAGAACCAAACATTCTTGATCTTTAGTGATTTGGCTTTAGCACCGCCCCCCTCCTTCCTTCCTTCCTTGCTCCCTCCCTCCTTCTTCCCTCCCTCTCCTTTATTTTTTACTTTCTTTCTTTTTCTCAAGGGACTTCATTATTTACTTTCTTTTACATCTGACATGAAACTGCCAACTTTCTTGTTATAATTATTACCTTAGACTAAAAGGGCAGGGTAGAGCCAAGTGTAGATGATTAAGGTAGGTTAGACGAGCCATGGAAGCTGCTCACTCTCTCTCTCACCTTAGTGTTACTCTTTTTTTTTTCTTCAAGATTTTATTTATTTATTTGACAGAGAGAGACAGAGTGAGAGATGGAACACAAGCAGGGGAGTGGGAGAGGGAGAAGCAGGCTTCCCTCTGAGCAAGGAGCCCGACATGGGGCTCGATCCCAGGACCCTAGGATCATGACCTGAGATGAAGGCAGATGCTTAACAACTGAGCCAGTCTTTGTTTCCCACATTCTTAATACCCTCCTTCAGTTTCTTGGAAAAAAAAAAAAGACCACTTTTGCCTACCATCTTCTTCCTTCACCTACTCTTTTATTCATTATTATAACCCTTTCTCATTAAAGCATCATTTTTCCCCTTCCTGTTGTAGACATGTGTTCTGGTTTTGTTTGTTTTGTTTTCTCTTTTTCTGGGGCGACGGGTGAGGCAAGGGTGGTAGCAGAATGTGTGTCTACACACAGAAAAGTTTAAAACTGCAAGCTGAATGAAACTTTATGACTTTCTGAAATGCAAATTAGGTTGTGCTGTGCTGGCTCATTTTGAATTAATGCATTTCATCAAGTGGCTGGAAAAAAAAATCAATCAGCATGCTTACAGTTGTTGAAACCATTTAATGAAAATGCGTAACAAGGAAGAGGACAATGGACACAAATGCACTTCACCCTCTGATGGCCCAAGAGAATTGTCTTTAACTTGATAATGTGTTTGAAAAAAAGACAAGACATTGACTTGGGAAGTTTTTGCCTTCCACTCTGAGTAGAATCCAAGGATTACTGGCATTAGGAGGAGAGATTGCAGATTGTGGTGACTAAATGGAAGGATTACTGAGACACACATGCCTCAGGCTTGAAGAAGACAATGGGAATTAAGAGATTACAATGAATAGAGAGTGGCATTACCTGTTTTTCCAGGGTTGAATACTTTACAAAAGAAATGAGAACAACTATTTCTCAGGCTAAAGTGTGGAGTGGTGTTGGAGCTGGGGTTGCTTTTGTATATTCTTGCCAATCTTGGTCCCCAAAACGTTGGGTTCTGTACAGTAGTCTCAGGAGACAAAATGGCGTGTTGATTTAGATGCTGTTTCAATCTCAGTCTTGATTTGTTGTCTTAATGCATTCACTTGTTGCCCTTCCTTGGTCGCTGCCCTTATAGTTCAAATAGTGGAAGCTGGTGTAGGAATTGTACCTGAGGCAGCTATGGAAGAAGGTATAAGGTCCCTCCTCCGGTTTTCAGAGACCTGGAGTCTAAACCCAGTTCTGATCCAAAGAATGTGAGTGAATTTCTTAAATCCTCAGATACTTCACCTGGAAAATGGAGGGAAAGATGCTAGAGAATGTTCACAATTCTAGATGTTGCTAAAAATACAGGTACCTATCAAAGATTTGCAAGCATATTAATTGGAAGCTTTGAGAATTCATTCTAACTGTTCAATGGTTTTATATTTTGGAAATATCAGATGAGAGTTTGTGAATTTTTTTTCATTAAGGCTGTAACATTTATGAGATTCAGACAGACTCTATTGGGACAACTGATTTCATTTTAAAAGGGCCAATAACTCTTTAAGAATAATAAAACAAATTTACGTATAAAACATAAAACATTTAAGCATTTCCCTAAAGTGTATTTTAGTCCAAATGTTGCTCATTTGTGGGAACCAATATGCGAAACTCTTAACATTGAAAAAACTGAAATGATGTCTGATGGTTTTCGTCTGAGGTATTTTATTTAGTTCCAAAACTCCTGTAAGAGTAACTCCACGTTTTTGAGTACTGACACTCAATGTAAGATTAAAATTATACATTTTACTATTATTTATAATATAGAAATGTAACTAAGAGGATACTGTCACTTTAGCCTTTCTTTAAAAAACACTAGAGAATTTTGATCAGGATGGCATTGGAAGTATAGATGGTTCTAGGCAGTATAGACATTTTAACAATATTTATTCTTCTGATCCACGAGCATGGAATCCTCTTCCATCTTTTTGTGTCTTCTTCAATTTCTTTCATGAGTTCTTCAAGTACAGATCCTTTACCTCTTTGGTTAGATTTATTCCCAGGTATCTTATGGTTCCTGGTACTGTAGTAAATGGAATTGATTCTCTAATTTCCCTTTCTATTTTTTCATTGTTAGTGTATAAGAAAGCAACTGTTTCTGTAGATTGATTTTTGTATCCTGCCACATTACTGAATTGCTGTATGAGTTCTAGTAGTTTGGGGGTAGAGTCTTTTGGGTTTTCCATATAAAGTATCACATCTTTTGCGAAGAGAGAGAGTTTGAATTCTTCATGGCCAATTTGAATACATTTATTTCTTTTTGTTGTCTGATTGCTGTTGCTAGGACTTCTAGTACTATGTTGAACAAGAACAGTGGGAGTGTTCCTGATCTCAAAGGGAAGGCTGTCAGCTTTTCCCCATTGAGGATGATATTTGCAGTGGGTTTTTCATAGATAGATTTTATGAAGTTGAGGAGTGTTCCCTCTATCCCTATTATTTGAATTGTTTTAATCAGGAATGGATGCTGCATCTTGTCAAATGCTTTTTCTGTATCAATTGAGAGGATCATGTGGTTCTTCTCTCTTCTCTTATTGATTTGTTCTATCACATTGATTGATTTGTGAATGTTGAACAACCCTTGCATCCCATGGATAAATCCCACCTGGTCATGGTGGATAATTTTTTTAATGTACTATTGGTTCCTATTAGCTAGGGTCTTGTTGAGAATCTTGGCATCCATATTCATCAGGGATATTGGTCTGAAATTATCTTTTTTGGTGGGGTCTTTGCCTGGTTTGGAGATCAAGGTAATGCTGGCTTCATAAAAGAGTCTAGAAGTTTTCCATCCCAATCAATCCAATCATCCATCCAATCAAAATTCCACTGGCATTTTTCAAAGAGCTGGAACAAACAATCCTAAAATTTGTATGGAACCAGAAGAGACCCTGAATTGCTAAGGACATGTTGAAAAAGAAAAACAAAACTGGGGGCATCATGTTGCCTGATTTCAAGCTTTACTACAAAGTTGTGATCACCAAGACAGCATAGTACTGGCACAAAAACAGACACATAGACCAGTGGAAAAGAGTAGAGAGCCCAGATACACACCCTCAACTCTGTGGTCCAATAATCTTCGACAAAGCAAGAAAAAAATATACAGTGGACGAAAGACAGTCTTTTCAATAAATGGTGCTGCGAAAATTGGACCGCTATGTGTGGAAGAATGTAACTTGATCATTCTCTTACACCATACAAAAGATAAACTCAAAATGAATAGAAGACCTGAACAAGAGGCAGGAATCTATCAAAATCTTAGAGGAGAACATAGGCAGTACCTCTTCAACATTGGCCACAGCAACTTCTTTCAAGACATGTCTCCAAAGGCAAAGGAAACAAAAGCAAAAGTGAACTTTTGGGACTTTATCAAGATCAAAAGCTTCTTCACAGCAAAGGAAACAGTCAACCAAACAAAGACCCACAGAATGGGAGAAGATATTCACAAATGACACTATAGACAAAGGGCTGATATCCAAGATCTATAAAGAACTCCTCAAACTCAACACACACAAAACAGATAATCATGTCAAAAAATGGGCAGAACACATGAACAGATACTGCTCCAAAGATGACATAAAAATGGCTAACAGACACGTGAAAAAATGTTCATCATCATTATCAATCAGAGAGATTCAAATCAAAACCACATTGAGATACCACCTTATACCAGTTAGAATGGCCAAAATCAACAAGACAGTAAACAACATGTGTTGGAGAGGATGTGGAGAAAGGGGAACTCTTACACTGTTGGTGGGAATGCAAGTTGGTGCGGCCACTTTGGAAAACAGTGTGGAGATTCCTCAAAAAATTAAAAATAGAGATACCCTATGACTCTGCAATTGCACTATTGGGTATTTACCCCCAAAGGTACAGACATAGTGAAAGGAATGGCCATCTGTACCCCAACGTTCATAGCAGCAATGGCCACAGTCACCAAACTGTGGAAAGAACAAAGATGCCCTTCAATGGACGAATGGATAAAGAAGATATGGTTCATATATACAACGGAGTATTATGTCTCCTTCAGAAAGGATGAATACCCAACTTTTGTATCAACATGGATGGGACTGGAAGAGATTATGCTGAGTGAAATAAGTCAAGCAGAGAGAG
The DNA here is from genome assembly GCA_004024625.1 of Mellivora capensis. Lineage (NCBI taxonomy): Eukaryota > Metazoa > Chordata > Mammalia > Carnivora > Mustelidae > Mellivora > Mellivora capensis. The sequence continues at coordinate 13,013 of PISX010020667.1, read as the reverse complement.
TCAATTATCATATGGTTTCGCTTACTTGTGGAGCATAAGGAATAACACAGAAGACATGGGGAGATGGAGAGGAGAAGGCAGTTGGGGGAAATCAGAGGGGGAGATAAACCATGAAAGACTGTGGACCTGAGAAACAAACTGAGGGTTTTGGGGGTTGGGTGGGTTGAGCCTGGTGGTGGGTATTATGGAGGGCATATATTGCATGGAACACTGGGTGTGGTGCATAAACAATGAGTTTTGGAACACTGAAAAAAATTAAATTAAAAAAACACTAGGAAACATTCTTAGTGGTTGTGCTTTCTTTATTTAGCTGGGTTAATCTCTTAGTTGCTAAGGGCAGATTGATTTGTTTATAAACTTGTTAAACCAAATCTGCACACAACCACATCACAGATAATAGAGTGGGAAAAGACCACTCAAATTGTCAGTCTGCATCCACTCACCACCTCAGTCTTATTAATGTCTAATTTAACTTTTTCAGCATTGTATTCCACGGTGCATGTTTTGCACGTTGTATTTTTAAATGATGTGCTGAATGATGATTGTAAACCATGTGTGTGGGTGGGGCTGAAAAGACCTGATGTGTGACCAGAAATCCTTTTCCAGTGACATACTCAGGCTGGGCTACTGTCAGTGAGTCATTCTCGCTTCAGTGACACTGGAGCTCCCATATGCGATCTCAGGTCTTTGAGGCAGCCTGGCAGATGCCTAGCACGCTGATTCCACATTGGTACCACTAACTAGCATGAGGGAGGAATGTACACCACTCATAGGTTCCTGGCAATTAAGCCTTTCTCTTGATATTCACCTCTTTTTAAAAGCCCCCTCATTTTGGAATCAAATTTTGGAATTTTAAATAAAACCAGATCTTTCCATCTGTCAAATGAGCTTTCAACTTTTGTGATGTATTATTATCTCACACATGAAATTCTAAAACTTGGGAGATTAAGAATTTCTGTAAGTGTCATATTTCATTGTCTTAGCAATTTTATGATCATGTCGGTGTCCCAATAGCATCAGATATCAGTGTGAAAGGGTAGCAAAGCTTGTGCATGTGTGCGTATGTGTAGTAGAAGTTTAAGGAGTAGGTGAAGTGGCTTTTTGACAGGTGACAGCTTTAACCCAAGTATGGAAATTTTTATCTATTGTAGCAGATTGAAATTTATACACTATTTAGGAAGGCAGATATGTGTTTTTTTTTTAATTGGTCTCAGTTTTACTCTTCAGGCCTCCTCTCTGCCTAGAAAGGATAATTTAATTTCTTCCAGCCCAGTAGCCTCAATTCGATCCAATGATTTCTTTTTTGAAAAATTAAATATCTTAGTTATCTATCATTTCAAGGATTGATCATTTTTTGAAAAAGGGTGTCCAGAGGGACTTCTTCCCATTTCTGTCAGTGGCATCTGGGAGCAAGGTGGGAGGTCCAATCAGGGCAGTAGCATGGGGGCTTGGCTATGATTTATCTGTTGTCCTCTTGGTCCTGTGGGTCTCACCATGCTGTGCCTGGCTTGCCTGGTCCCCGTCCATGACTCGTCTTTTCAGCATCCTGCTAATTGCTATAACTGAAGCTTGTGTCCCTTTGATTCTGAGACTCCTCATCGGTGTTGCAGGTCCCTTTTGGACTCAGGTTCTGAACACCTTGGCATTACCCACTAGAGCCCATGAGGACTTTTGGTTTCGAGCTCCACACCTCACTGGAGTGTGTGAATCTCTGGGGGGCTCACACTTCAGCTCACACTGAGGCACCTTCCTTAGCTGTAGAGACTGTATTCCATATCTCCTCCTGCTGCCATTTTGGATGCTGTGCCATTCCAAATGCAGAACTTCTCAGGAAGGTTTATGATGGGCTCCATCTCTGCCCAGGAAAGCATAGCATCAACAATCCTCAGATCCTCCTGAACCTCTCTGGGTGCTTCTCTTAGTGACTGACCTCTCTGTCCCTGAGATTGGAACCCTGGGTGGAGAGGAGGGAAGTAGACCCCTCATGGCTGATACCTTGCCCCTCTCTTGCTCTTGCTACTTACTCTAGCACAGAAATGTTTTTTCCTTTCTAGTTCCTGTCCTCTAAGAAATGACTATGGTAACCTGAGGGGTTTTGAAGGGGCGGGGGGTGGGAGGTTGGGGGAGCCAGGTGGTGGGTATTATGGAGGGCACACATTGCATGGAACACTGGGTGTGGTGCAAAAATAATGAATTCTGTTACGCTGAAAAGAAATAAATTTAAAAAAAAAAGGAAAAAAAAGCCTTAGCATTCAGGCAACGGTCTTGCTATGGGTGTAAAATCTTGTATTGTAAAACTGTAAGCTGACTTATGATTGCCATTCTTGGCTGTGTGTTGCCCTTTTCTTGAAGCAAGGAACTCCATGGATTAAGAGGATGTGGGAAAGTTGGGGGAAGATTCCAGGCAAATGAGAGTTAGACTCTATGATTAGGAGGCACATGATATCTGATTGTCTGTTTTTTAATGATCTTAGCAATTGTTGATGTTTAGTGCCCAAGTGAATTATATCATAGATTCTTTAGCGCTACTTTTATACTCTGGATCCTTAATATATAAGCAAGATTGAGAAACAGTGGGTAAAATGGAGATGAGTTTTCCCGAATGGTATGGTAACTTTTGAAACTTGTAAATGTGTTTTACTTATTTATATATTTGGTAGAAACCAGGTTGTCAAGGCTGTATCAAGCTTGGAGCAAATGCATAGCCACAATTACAGGAAGAAAACAATTTCTCTGGCTTTATCCCCCACCTGCTAATGTGGAACTTCTCATCAGAAAGGCTGCTTTTTCTTATCAGTTACTACTGGAAGTCCCCAGGGAGTGTGGCCGGTATGCTCTGGAAAACAGCATTCTCAGCTGCAACGGGGCATCTTTATGTCTCTTCCCTCAGTGCCTGTACTGGCTTTGACTTCCTTTGGTGATGTCCTCATTAAAACTTCTGGACTCCATGAAACTCCATACAGGTGGCCCTTCATGGCTGCTGCCACTGCAATGATGTAGGTGACATCGTTCATCAATGCCCAGGGGCAGAGTCTGCCAATTGTTCCCCCAAATACCCATTTTCTCTTCCTCTTGGATATATAACTCTATTACGTTTTTCAGCTATCCTTGCAATTTGTTTGAACCGTGTAACTAATTTCTAGACAATGCTAGCTATTTGGGTATGAAATGTGCCATTGCTGGAAAGGGCAGCTTTGCCCCCTCCATATTCTCTTCTCCTATCTGCTGGTCAGATGCAAGTGATGATGATGCTCTGGGGAAGATATCTGTAAATTTCTTCTGGAAAGAGCAAGACTGTAAATATGGTAGGTCGTGAGGGTCATGTGGCCCTTTGTTCCAAGTACTCCGTTCAGCTGTTGTACAAAAGCAGGCATAAACAGTGGGTAAATGCCGAAATTCTTCTGTGTTCCCTTTACAATTTATTTTATTTTATTTTTTTAAAGGATTTTATTTATTTATTTGACAGACAGAGATCACAAGTAGGCAGAGAGGCAGGCAGGGAGAGAGGAGGAAGCAGGCTCCCTGCTGAGCAGAGAGCCCGATGTGGGGCTCGATCCCAGGACCCTGGGATCATGACCTGAGCTGAAGGCAGAGGCTTAACCCTCTGAGCCACTCAGGCGCCCTTTATAATTTATTTTAAAAGAGAGGAGTGGGAATGTAGTCAATGATATTGTAACAGGACAGATGGTAGCTACACTTGTGGTAAACATAGCATAATGTATAAACTTGTTTAATCACCTGAAACTAATGTAAAAATGTGTGTGTGGGGAAAAAAAAAAAAAGGCATGGGGATGTTGTTTGTTGGCATCTACCCCAGCAGATGGCAGAGCCACAAGATGGAAAGTGCTTAGATCCTGTCAACTAGGAAGACCCACCTTCAACTATTATATGAGGGAGGAACCAACTTTTATTGGTTTTGATTTGTATATTAGTTACCTAGGACTGCCATAACAAAGAACTACAAACTGGATGGCTTAAAATAATGGAAATTCATCATCTTACAATTCTGGAGGCTAGAAGTCCAAATGTAGGCAAGGACTGTGCTTCCTCTGAAACCTGGAAGGGCGGGGCAGGGGGCTCCCTGCCTCTTCCTAGTGTCAGGTTGTGGCCATCAGCATCTTGGCTTGAAGCTCTATCATCCCGATCTCCACCTCTACTGACATGTGGCATTGTTTCCATGTGTTCGTCTCTGTGTCTCTCCTCTCCAATAAGGACAGTAGTCATACTGGATTCAGGGCCTCACCATAATTTATATCTGAATTACATCTACAAAACCCTATTTCCAAATAAGGTCACATTCACAGGTACTGGGGGTTATGACTTCAACATATCTTTTGGGATATACAATTCAATGAACAAAAAGCTATTATTAATTCTTGGGGAAGAGTTTGGTTATTACCAAGGCCCACTGGACTCTGAATATTCTAGTGGCATGCTGTTCTTCAGTGGGGAAAATGTATTTTTCACACCTTCATATTTCACTTGATGTGTCTCAGAATTTTGTGTGTGGTGTGTGTGAAACAGCTTCTTCACCTGAAAGAAGAGCCAACATCTTTGTAGAAATAATGTCCCATGCCACAGGGGGCTAGACAGAAACCAGAGTAGTGATGGGAGCTAAGAAATAACAACCATCTCGGCAATGGGCAGGCTGGGCACCTGAGCACTGTTCTACCTGCTGTTCATGGGGCCGCTGAGCTCCATTTCTTCTCAATTCCCTCCGCATAAACTTTTTCCAGAAGGCTCATTAGTCACATGGACTCTTGGCAGAACCACTTCCTTTTCTCCTGACCCTTCTGTTACCACCCCTCACAGACATGACCAGACATGCTTAATCCTAACCTGAACACAACAGACACCCCTGCTTGCTGTCCTTCTACTAAGAACTATAAAAGGTGTTAATGACAAATGGTAATTACAACAAATTCTCCATCTCCAACCAACAGATTTCTTTTAGGGGAACCATAACTCATTATTTTAGTTCTTAAACCACTAATTTGTTCTTCCATGGACAGCCTAAATAAAAAATGAAATATAGGAATCAGTGAATTTTGAGAAGGCGATACTCATGTGTGTATCTGTTTGTATTCAAACATCATTAATGTTTCTTTTTTTTATCATTAATTTTGTTTCTTAAATTTATGCAAGTGGTCAGCACAAAAATGCATTTCTTTGTTGTCATATGCTTATAGGCCGGCCTTCTTCCTCCTACCTCTGACATGTGTTTCCAGGTAGGTATACTGATTTGTAATCAATCAGCAGAGATATTCACTGTAACTTTGGTTTCCAGCCCCGTCTGGAAGAACTCCAGCCTGGGAGAATCTAAACATATCATTCAGAGGCCTGTGATGTTGGAAAGAAAGGAGGTTTTGGATGATTTTTGTTTTTGTTTGGACTTGGGTCAGTGCCTCCCATTTACAGCTGGAATGTGTCCTGGATGGTTTCAGATGTGTTTTGGAAGACTGACACGGGCCTTATGATAGTCAGCCACAGCAGGGCATTCAGGAAACTCAAGGAGCAGATTATCGTGTGAAGAAACATATCTCTTGATCAGTGAAGATTAATGCTGAATACTGAGGCCGTGGAAATCTTCCCCTCCACAGGCAGTCTTGCCCCTCCCAGGCAATCTGCACAGTTAGAACCTGTGCCAGGGTCATAAGCGCTTTTCTGTGGCTTCTCCATCAGGCTTTGACTCCTGGGAGGAAGGGTCCCCCAGGGGACTTCAAGTCAAAATCCAAGAACCAAACTTAGTCTTATAAGTGACACGAATGACACATAGGTGAAAGGAAAGAAAAGGCTCCCAGTATGTAAAGATACAGGAACAAGTGCTAGCAAGGAGCTTACCTTTTTGTCTGCAGTATGCTTCTCATCATGCAGGCCTTCACATGAGAATTGCGGTCGTACTACTTTCCTAGGAGGCAAAGATGTTTCTAAGAGTGCGAAACATTCTTGCTTCGGTGGGGGGTGGTGGGGGCGGAGATCTACTTGTGGTGAGTCCACTTGTCTCCTACGATCATGTTTACCCCTTTACCTTTTGATCCTCGCAGATAACATTCCATCTTCTTTAAGATTTTTTTTTAAGATTTTATTTATTTGACAGAGAGAGAGAGAGAGAGAGAGATCACAAGTAGGCAGAAAGGCAGGCAGAGAGAGAGGGGGAAGCAGGCTCCCCGCCGAACAGAGAGCCCAATGTGGGGCTTGATCCCAGGACCCTGAGACCATGACCTGAGCCGAAGGTAGAGACCCAACCCACTGAGCCACCCAGGCGCCCCACGTTCCATCTTCTTTAACAAAAATTTTTAAGATTTTATTTATTTATATGACAGACAGCGATCACAAATAGGCAGAGAGGGAGGAGGAAGCAGGCTCCCTGCGGAGCAGAGAGCCCAGTGCGGGGCTCGATCCCAGGACCCTGAGATCATGACCTGAGCCGAAGGCAGAGGCCTTAACGCACTGAGCCACCCAGGCGCCCACCCATCTTCTTAAAAAAAAAAAAAAGTCAGGGTCTAAAACAAGATGGCAAACATTCTTTCCAAACAACAGCAACACAAAGTTGAACGGGTTATCAACATTTAGAAATCAGGAGATTACCCATAGGAATCTGCATTTCTTGTATCTCTTGTAAAACAGGAACCTGGGGCAGCAGTGGGCCTGCATTTCCGCATGGCAGAACCCACTGGAGCCAGATGCATGGAGCCATGTTCAGATGGAGGCAGGTGTTCTTCTTAATGCAGCCCAGCTTTACTCATGGACAGGACCTTCCCTGTCCTTGTAGGCATTTGAATTAGCAATGTCTGATTTATACAAAAGCAAGCTTCAACAATTTTAATTTTCTTCCTTGAGATTCCAAATTTTGTTTTTGTTTAGAAAAGAGCCACAGCCAGGGAATGGAAATGGCCGGTGAAAATAAGTAAATGGACTTCCTGAGAACCACAACCTGAATACTTCCCACAGTAACTGGGTTCAGAGTTGCCCATGTCTGAAAAACTGATGGAATGGGCAGCACTAGGCAGGGAGGGTGTGTTTATTTCCATAGATACATGTCAAGGGGAGATGTTTTCCAGAGAAGGCCAGTACTGTTGGTCTTAACTGCCTGGAGCATTCTGTTAAGCTGGAACTATGTCTTTCAGGGAGACTGTATCCTGAGCTGTATGGTAAAACATATGGTCACCTGGCTAGGAATAACGTTTCTGGGTAAGGAAAATGAAATGCTTTTGGATTTAGTTAAACCTTGTCCTCTCTTCAACTTCTTCTACCTGCAGATTTCTTCTTCCGGAGTTCTTGCTTCCTTGTCCAAGACCATGGCCATCTTTCAGGTTCCAATTGGTTATAGAGAAACTGGTATTTGTTATTTTGGAAATATAATCAGAAAAAAATATAAAAACCATGATAATGAAATATAATCTCTTTTCTGGTTTTTAATACCAAATAAGACAGATATTTTTCTATATATATTTGTGTTTCTCTTAAGTGTCCCACCTTCCCATGATTGCTATTCTCCTATGATTTATTTTATATGGTCTTTTTCCAGGAATCCTTCTATCCCATTGGGTTTTCCTTTCTTTCCTTCTTTTTTTTCTTCCTTCTATGCTGCTATGTTTTCCTTTTATTCTAGAATCTGTGTTTAATTTTCTAGCTCTCTGCTTTTATTCCTATTTTTCTTTTGTCAGCCTGGTCTCTTTTATTTTCTGTTATTGTTTCCTTTTCTCCCTCTTGGTGCTTTCGCGTGCTATTGTACGTGGTCTGTTTATTTCTCTCTCAGTTTGTTTTATTCTCTTACCATATATTTAGGCCTCCTGCATACAAACACATAAGAAAAAACACAAAATGAACTCTTACTGGTTAATTGTAGCAATCTCCCTAATTTCTTTACAATAACCACACAACATAAATCAGTTTTTATATTCTAAATTGTCAAAATCCCATTATAACAAACTTTAGTCCACCTTCCCCCCTAGTTTTCTACAGAAAATTCAAATATTTTTATTAATTTTTTTGAAGAAATAAAATTTCTTCCATGTAGTAGCTGCTGGACTAGAAGTCATTATATAGGTTATAGTGCCATTTTGTTCATTTGCTGGCTCTCTTACCTTAAGAAAGAGTGTCTCTGGATCTCAGTTTCTTATTTTCTCACAGCTAAGGGGGAAGAACTTCCTTGCTGCTCAAAGTCTGGTCTTTAGACCAGCCACATCAAAGTCAGCTGAGAGCTTGTTAAGACTGAATTAGCTCAGGTCTTCCCCTCACCCTTCCAGACACAGAATCTACAGATTTTACAAGATCCCCAGGTGCTTTGCATGCTTATCAAAGCTTGAGAAGACAAACTAGATGATCTCCAAGATTTTTTCCAGCTTTAATTTTGCATAGTCAAAAACTTAATAAGTGAAAGTGAGTGGAAACAATAAAGTGAAAACTGCCTTGCTCACATGCCATGGTAAAATCATCCCAAAATCTTTGATAAAATGCCAGCGACTTTGGGTCCTTCCTTAGAACAACTAAGTGAGATGCTCCAGGGATGGTATTTTTTTTCTCATGTCCTAGTTAATTTTTGCTGAGTGGACTCAGAAAGCACTCAGGTATACTATTTGAACTTTTACCTCCTTTTCTGATGCTATCAGCACTGCTTTCTTTTGGATGTAAGGTGAATCATTACTGTGGAAAGAGAGGAAGTCAAAACTATTATACCTACTTAAACCTACCAAAAATTATTCTGGGGAAGGATAAAGATGTAAAGAGATAATTATTGAAAGTGACTGTATGTATTTTTATTGCATTCTGGGAGCAAAAGCAAGGTTTAGTCCGTTTTTTGACTTAAGTCTCACTCAGACCTCTGACAATGGGAGTGTTTGTGGTAACAAGAAGGAAGTAACCCCTGGCGAGTGATAGATATGACATCGCATCCTGAGAGTCCTGGGGAGTGGGGGGTGGATATTCTAGCGGGATGGTTTCATTTCATCATAACTTGGTGCTCGTGTTGACTGGGTGAGCACATGCTCTGATTGAGTTACCAAACATTAAGTTCCAATTTATTTTTAAGTATTTCAGGTTGTTGAATTGTAGCTGATTTAAGAAAAATTGAAACCAACAGAATTTTTTTCTAAAACTTCCATTATAGTATCTTGACTGTGAGGACTGGGGAAGGAATAGTAGGAGGAGAGTTTGTCACAAGAGTATATGATGTGACAATACCATTATGTGGAAATTCTTTTATGTTACAGTTTTTCAAGTCAGAGCTTAAGAATCTGTGTCTTTAAAGAGTAACTTTGCTTTTTTTTTTAAGGTTAAATTTTTTTTCTTCAGTGCTCAATGAGAGCACAAGCAAATGATTACATTTTTGGTGTGATTGAATTATTTGATTAAATAAAGAAAAAGTGTATTTTACTTAAACATTTAAAAAATATATATATATTTTGCTTAATACAGCACTTTCTTTTCTCAGTTTCCATGTCCTAAATTATTTTTGCATCATTAACTTTAGCTGAGGAGCCAAAAGTCTGTCATTGCAGGGAGTTTCTGGGGTGTCACATCGAAGAAGAGATTTATTTAGAATAAGATGTCACCTTGGTCTGTTACTTGAGTGTTAGTCCAAGAAGTTATATGAGCAGAGAAACATCAATCTGGCTGGACATCTGTCTTTCCCACTGTGTAGCAGAATCCCTGTGCAGAATCTTTAGTTGGGGATGGGCCATGGCCTCATTTCATCAGGATGTGATTCTTTCTTCACACATTGCTCAAAATCACATGAAGACTCAAAAAATATGTCCTCCAAAATTATTCTAGCCCTGGTCAGCATTGTGAAGTAGGAAACTTCCTCTCTAATTGCTGTCTCTCTCTTTTATTGAAACACTTTTACCTATTGTTGGTATTATTTTTTGTCCCTTGTGCTCCCATCTCTGCCCTACTCACAGCTGCTACTTTTGTATGGTATCTTTGTGATAACTTCTTCAAGCCACTCTATTATGCATTTTTTCTGGATAAAGAAATCACTAAACTGATACATTTTTCTTATTAACAAGGTATCTATTTTTTTTCAATGTTTGCTACATCTCCTCCACTTTCTTAAGTCTTTTGTAAAAGGGAGAGAGTTGAAGTTGAAAATCTTCCTTTCAGGGTTGCCTGGGTGGCTCAGTTGGTTAAGGAGCCGACTCTTGAATCTGGCTCAGGTTATGATATCGGGGTCCTGGGATGGAGACTGATGTTGGGCTCTGCACTCAGTGGGGAGTCAGCTTGAGGATTCTCTCTCCCTCTCTCTCTGCCCCTCCCCCTGCTTGTGCATGCATACATGCGCACACGCTCTCCCTCTCAAATAAGTAAATATTTAAAAGGAAAACTTCCCATCAAAAACTTGATTGGGGGCATTCTAATATGGCTATTTTGTCTGATTTTTGGAGAAAAAATTCCCAGAATATTTCTTGAATCTCACCGCTCATCTTTAAAGAAAGCAATCTGTATTCTAAAGCTGAAAAGAAGTGTCGAGTTTTTCCTTTTCCTTAGAACTTTTCAAATAGGAAATGTCTTTCCCAGGCTTTCACTGGATACGATGAATAGGCAGTGGTATTGGGGGTAACTGAGTGATGAGTGGTACAGAAATATTGATTAAGCTTGGAAATCAAACCAATCAGAAATAGTCATTTTCCTTACTTTAATCCTCAGGGCATTTTGTATCTTTCTTACTCTTTTTTTGAAAAAGATTTTATTTATTTATTTATTTATTTATTTATTTGACAGAGAGAGAGAGAGAAGGAGAGAGAGAGAGATCATAAGTAGGCAGAGAGGCAGGCAGAGAGAAAGGAAGGGAAGCAGGCTTCCTGCAGAGCAGAGAACCAGGATGTGGGGCTTGATCCTAGGATTCTGGGATCATGATCTGAGCTGAAGGCAGAGGCTTTAACCCACTGAGCCACCCAGGCGCCCCATACTCTTTTTTTTTTTTCTAAAGATTTATTTATTTGTGGGTGAGAGAGAGAGAGAGAGAGAAAGTGTGCATGCATAGTGTGGAGGGGCAGAAGGAGAGAATCCCCAAGCAGGCTCCCTGCCAAGTTCCAAGCTGATCCCACAACCCATGAGATGATGACCTGAGCTAAAACCAAGGGTTGGACACTTAACCTACTGAATTACCCAGGTGCTCTTCTTTCTTACTCCTTGAAACCATGATGTCAGATGAAAGTGTGTTATGTGATGTTAAAATTTAGCTCCATAAAAAAATAACAGATAATTCCATCTTACCTTTATCTTTATGTATATTCATCTTAAAATATTTACACATTTTAACAACAAGACTTTTCAAAAATTACTTTTTATAGGTCAGGAATCTTTGTGGTTTTGAATTGTTAGCACCTTCTGCATTCATATTCATAGCTTTTGATTCAGCCTATATGTCAGCAGGTAGCAAATATAGTTAGTTTGAGCCACTGATCTGTGCCTACAAACTCTAATGACATGACATTTAATAGAAATTGCTTGTAGGGACTTTTTTTTTTTTTTGGATGCTGTTGCTAAATTGTGGTGTGACCACTTCAGTTAGAACATACTCCAGACTTATGAAAATTCTCATACCCTTGTTAGTGCTGTGGAAAATTTAAAGAACAACAGAAGTAGGCTTGATGCTGGTTAGAATGTGATTTCTCCTGAGAATATTTGGAATTTGCTGTGGGGTAATGAAAACTCCACCCACTACTCCAGTTCACAAGTTTCCCCACTGGCTGGTGGGATTTTCTCACTATTTCCAGATTGCAGAGGGAAATAGGAAATAATGGAACCAAAGCATGAAACTAAAGGCTTATCTTTTGTCTGGTTGTCAGATTCAAAATAATTGAGTTGCCTGAACTCAGCACAAGAGCTGGCAGAGAGGATAGACAGTCTTCTGAACTTACTCTGCGTCTGAACAAGGAAGTTCTGGTCTAATAAGAAGCCTATTGGACATGTCAGGATGAGCTTTTCCCATGTTCAGAAGCTCCTTGCACTTGGGATAGAAAAGGAAAGCTACTCAGCACTACCTAGTGCTATTGAAGATAGTGAAAACAGCAATACAGTCCCCCCACCCCCATCAATTCCACAGGGCCTAAGTTTCCCACCTTTAGTGCCCTTACTTCTAGTAGTGCCATTGGCAATGTGCAAATAGAGATCGAGGAGCCAAATACTTTTTTGTTCATGGACTAATAGATTGGATTATTTTGCTCTTAGAAAGAGCTCTGCAGGAAGGAGACACACACAGGAGAGGTATATTTTGCCTGTGGAGTGAAAGGGAGAGACCAAAATATGGGATGCTATAAAACAGATGTCTGTCCTTTGTATGTAGTCAGAGCAGGGAATGGGCAGCCTGTGAGTACCCCAGGGAACCCGTTTTTAGAATGAGTGATTCCCAATCATTTCTCTGCTCTGATACATCACAGAAGTATCATGTTCCTCACCTATAACAAGGACTTCCTTATAACACTCTTACAGAAGTGGTTCTGAGTTGGGGGATAACTGGGTGTCTGTCAGATTTTGGGAAAGGATAATTTGGAAAAATCCTGTGTTAATGAAATAGATGAGATTATGTAATTTTGGGCATCATGTATATAAAGCAGTAACTTCTGGGACAAAGTTTTTCTTATGGTTTCATCAACATGGGGAATGGGTAGACTGAATCACTAGGTGTTTGTTTGTTTTGCTTCAGTCAGTCTTTAAATTAGTTTGTGCTGCTGGAGACAAAGGACCCTTCAGTGGCTTGACATGATATCCTTAGAAAGGATAGTGGTGCCATAACTGTACACTTTTTCTAAAATTGTGCTGCAAATTGGTCTCTGATATATGCAAGATCAGGGAAAATGCAGAATAAAGGAAGGATACAGGAGAGTTGAGGATACCAAGTTGGAAATAAATCTGTGCAGAAGAGAAGGGAGTTGATAAAATGTGAGCAGAGTCAGAGAAGGCTAGCAGGAGGGGAATTGGATCTGATAAGCATGTGTGTAGTATGTAGATGTATTTATGATATACCATGAATTCTCACTAATTAGTACCTTCACTAATCTTTTTTTTTT
>PISX010020666.1:0-35289 GCA_004024625.1 Mellivora capensis | reverse complement strand
CCCTCTCCATCCTGGTTCCAGAGAATGCGGGGTCTCTGAAGGTCCTGTTTGGCACCCCGGAGTTTGTGGCTCCTGAAGTCATCAACTACGAGCCCATCGGCTATGCCACAGACATGTGGAGCATCGGAGTTATCTGCTACATCCTGTGAGTCTCGGGCACGTGAGGGAGGGGCAGAGAGCGCCACAGGAGGGTCCTGGGCTGCCCTGCCACTGAAGGGGCTAGTGTGGGTGTTGGTGGAGAGCCCACCTCAGAGTCAGGAGGGCAGCAGCTCCTATCCCGCTCCCGCCAGCCTGCCCCACTCCGGTTCGCCCAGTGGAGTCAGCAGCCCCAGTTGCACTCCTGTCAGGGTGGCTAGCACTGACCCTGACACCCCATTCTGGGCCCATCACTGTCCCTCATGCTGACCAGGCTGGGGTCTTCAGTCAGGAGGGTGGCGTGGGGCTGGTGCCACGTAATTTACCCTCACTTGTGTAGGTGGGTCCATAGAGGAGGAGGCAGGGAACGCAGGTGCACCTCTGTGGGCATCATCATTGTCTTCAGAAGACAGCACCCCATCCTCATGGCAGGGGGACCCCAGCGACCAGCCTCATCCCTGAGTCCAGGATATGAGCCCGTTGTAAGCACTTCTGATGAGAGAGCCCTCAGCAGACAACAGGAAGCCAGGAATCAGAACTGGGGAATCAGGTGCACTATGAAGCCACTTTGGTTAACAATGGCAGGAATGCCCACCAGAGCTTTGGGACCAGACCTAGGCACAATCACCTAGGCCTCTCCGTAGATTGCAGATTCTGCTTCAGGAGGTCTGGGACAGCCTACAATCCACGTTTTTAACAGCTTCCAGGCTGCTGGTAGTGCTGGTCCAAGGACCACACTTTTCTGAGTAGCAGGCTCTAGAACACACACCTTGGGGCGCCCTCACTGATTTAGTCTCCGAAACCCCGGGCTGCAGACAATCCTTAGCCTCAGAGGCAGCCTCTGGGTTTACGGGGCAACACACAGTGATGGGGTGATTTCCTGAAGATGTTCATTTAGAAAAGCGAACGTATTTCTGTTGTTAAAGCGAAAGGAAAAGTTTAACGGCCTCATAGAAAACTTGAGGAGGACCAAGGAAGCTTTCCTTGCCCCCTGGGGTCTTCCGCGCCAGCTGACAAATAGCTCTAGGAGATTGTGCTGCACAGCCGGCTTCACGAACCGCCGGCCCAAAAGCTCGAGCAGAGAGAGAGTGATTTTGTGGGTGTGCAGAGTGAACTGGCCAAGATGACTCCTCATGTAACATGTGTCCCCCTTTCGCACGCCCCCTCCCCAGGGCCAGGAGTTTTCATTCTTTTCTACCTGTTCAGGAGTTTGATTCTCACTGTGGCCTGTCAGGACAGCCTCCCTCAGTAACACCCAGGTCGTGGGCTTTGTAGCCCAGAGAGGCCTCTTCTTCCCTGCACGGGGGTCCCCCCCACCTCCCCCAAAGAGCAGACAAGAAGCTCCCTAGCCAGGAGCCCATGTGCCTGTCTCCCCCTCCCCTCCCCCTGCCCCAGGAGAAAGGGAGCTAGCGGAAGCTGCATTGACCCTGTCCTCCTGGCTCCTTTGGTAGCGAGGGAATTAGAGCAGAGCCACCCCCCTGGGGGCTGCCCCAGTCTGCATGGTGCTCACGTGCTCCCACAGCAGCTCTGGCCCCAGGGGAGACACCGGGCACTTGAGAAACAGGCTGGCTCAGTTCGTTCTGCTCAGACCCCTCTGTCCTGTGGCCTGGCTCTCTCCCTGGGTCCCTCACAGATTTTCACAGGGACTCCCATTTGATCCTCACCACAAGCCTGGGAGGGAGTTGTGGCAGGGATCTGACCTTCATGTGGCTTGGAGGTGACCCGGGCTACAGGGGCCCTAGCCGTGTGGGCATTCTGCATCTGGGGACAGGTTACGTGGGTGTGTTCACTGTGAAAATTTAAGGGCAGTCCCTAACTGGTAGGGAGACCAGCTGTCCTAGTTTCCCAGACTATCCTCACTTTATTTTTTTTTTTAAGATTTTACTTATTTATATGTCAGAGAGAGAGAGAGAGAGAGAGAGAGAATGCATAAGTAGGGGGACTGGCAGGCAGAGGGAGAAGCAGGCTCAATCCCAGGACCCCAGGATCATGACCTGAGCTGAAGGCAGAAGCTTAACCGACTGAGCCACCCAGGCGCCCTTAGCCTCTCCCCAGCGTAGCACTGAGAGTCCCGTATCCTGGGTAGCCCATCAGGCCTGGGTGAACCAGGAAGGCTGGTCACCCTCCAGAACTGTGGGAAGTGGGCAGCCACGTGGACTTCCTTGGCCCTGATCACCTCCAAGCCAAACGAAGATAAGATCAATTGTCCCTTCAGAGGTAACCATTGTCCTCAGGTCTAACACCCTGCAGCAGTTTTGCCTGTCCCTGAACTTTGTATAAATGAAATCCTGCGGGAGGATATGTCCAGCTTCCTTTGCTCAGCACTGTTGGTGAGACCCACTGATGTCACTGTGCGTGGTGCTAGATTGTTGGTGCTCAGCGCTGTGTAGCGTTCTGCTGTGTGACCCTCATCCAGTCTGTCCCGTCTGCACTGCTGGGTTTTAATAGATGCCCGTGGTGGGTATTCCAAGTATTCTGGTGCATGTTGGGTGTACTTTCTAGAACTAGAATCATTGAGCCATAAGAGCACTTTATTTTAAAATGTCAATTCTTTTAGGTGGAGGAACATAATCTGGATAATATGTTCTATTGCTTTACCAGATTACTTTTAAGGCTAAGACCAAGAAATAGGGAAGCCCTTTTTGAAATGGGGAGAAAATAATTCTGATGAAAGGGGCATGATGCGGAAGGTGTTTGGCCAGTAGGGTGCACGGAGAGGGGAGAGCTGTGTGTGTGCCAGGGAGGCCAGTGCAGGCCAGAGAGGCCGGTGCGGACCAGGCACAATGGACACAGGTCAGCTCCATTCTCCCAGTGTCTAGGCTCCTGCACACACCACGGCGGGCTGCTCTGCCCTCTGGGGCTTTTCCTGTTGGCTCTCACAATGGGGAGAGGACTGGGAGCTCCCCTCCTGAGTGAGGGCTCTCAGCAGAGCACGTGGGACCCAAAACAAAAGTGGGAGCTAGCCAGGTCCTTCCTTTCAGACCCTGCTGTGCAAAATTCTAGAGCAGCAGCTGCTGGAAGTTCCTGGAAGAGGTGCTGTGGCAGTCTTCATGTACCCTCTATCCCTCTCATTGGAGCTTCGTTGTCTGTCTGATAATCTTTGTCAAGGCCACCTTCCACATTTGTACCAGAGGAACGCCCCATCTCCTTTCTGGGGCCATTGAGAGACGGGGAGGCCAGGGAGTTGGGGAAATATGTAATAACTCATTTACTATTTAACACATAGTTGGTGAGTACCACCTAAGCGACCAGCTCTGTCCCTGTAGGTTGTTATGAACTTCTTGGAGGAACTTCTCAAACCCCTCAGGGAGATCAGGGCTGATATTGTGCCAGCCTGGAGAACTGGCCTCGCTTCCAGGCACAGGAGAGATGCAGTGGGTGGGATTATGGACCCTCTACCTTCTCATTCCTGATTCTGGAAGGAAATGGTAGATTTTATGAATTTCCTGGAGATTCTTCTGGTGTTAGCAATGTCTGGTTTTAGGCAGGAGGAGAGAGGATGGGAGTGATCTAGGCCACACATTAATGATGTCCTAAGCCTTACCTCCTTTTCTAAGACCTCCTTTCCTTTTCTGCTTTCCTCTCTGTTTTCTGAGAACTTAGTGTTGCCTTACCGCCTGTGGGGACACCAGAACCCTTCTCTGTGCCTTTCTTTCACCCCTACTCCAGAATTCCTTCTCTCCCTCCCCTGGTCCAAGGCAAGGTGAAGGGCAATTACTGCTATGCCTTCTCCCTACCATCTTCCTATGAGCTCATCATTTCAGCTCATTTGTCTTTTTTTTTTCTCAAGATTTTACTTATTTATTTGAGAGAGAGAGAAAGAGCATGAGTGGGGGGAGGGACAAAGGGAGAGGAGAAGGGAGCCCTGATGTG
The DNA here is from genome assembly GCA_004024625.1 of Mellivora capensis. Lineage (NCBI taxonomy): Eukaryota > Metazoa > Chordata > Mammalia > Carnivora > Mustelidae > Mellivora > Mellivora capensis. The sequence goes on along the minus strand of PISX010020666.1, from coordinate 31,281 downwards.
GGGCTTGATCCCAGGACCAGAGATTATGGCCCAAGCTGAAGTCAGATGCTTAACTGACTGAGCCACCCAGGCATCCCTCAGCTCATTTCTTGAGCACCTATTACAGTCCAGAACACCACAGCCATCCCCATCCAGAGCCTAACTTCTAGAGACATCAGCCCAGTGAGCTAGGGAGAGGGCCCAGTGCCCAAGTGTCAAGTGCCTACTCAGACTTGGGTTTTGGTACAGGGTTCTTCAGAGGGATCCAACAGCCCCACTAAAGGCTGCCCTCGCCCTCCCCACTGCTGAGCCCAGACATGCTGTCTGATTCCAGCTCCTGCAGCCTCCGGGAGCCCTGAGACCAGACCCAGACCCAGTCACTCCCTGTAAGTTTCACTCTTCAGAGACTTGGGCTGCAGCTAGAGTGACTAACCCAGGGAGTCCACTTTCTCGGCCACTGCACAAAACGATACCCAGTTCTTCCTCTGGGACCTAACCAGCCCTCTCAGATCTTTCCACCACCCTGAGGAATATATGTCTGAAGGCGCAAATGGGATAAAAAAACTAGCGTCTTCCTAAGCATTCAGTAGCTCTGCTGGCCAATGTGTTGTCTCTTTCACCGTCCATTCCTGCAGGAGGGTCATCTGCTGCTCAAAAAACACCAGGAGGAGAGTACAGTGCAAGAGGCATTTCTATATCTTTCTCTTTTCTGACATTCTGCCCTGCATGCATAATGGTCTTCTGCATAAGATTCCCTGCCTGAAGTTTTGCTTCAGTGAGAGATTAAGAATTAAGAACGGGGGCGCCTGGGTGGCTCAGTGGGTTAAGCCTCTGCCTTCGGCTCAGGTCATGATCTCAGGGTCCTGGGATCGAGCCTCCCATTGGGCTCTCTGCTCAGCAGGGAGCCTGCTTCCCCCTCTCTCTGCCTGCCTCTCTGCCTACTTGTGATCTCTGTCAAATAAATAAATAAAATCTTAAAAAAAAAAGAATTAAGAACTGCCTGCAGTCATGACCTCTGTGACTCCTCAGTGACCATTAAAATTGAATGTGAAGACTTTGTATACACTTGTGAGAGACAATGTCAAGTGACAAAAAAGTGGAACACCCAAAAGTTTGCCCATAGTGATTACAGTTTTATAAAACAAAAAACAAAAACAGATAAATCTGTTATGTTGGGGAGGAAGAAAAAACTTTCCTCCACCCTCTTAGGTTCTTTTCTTGGAGGCCTGTAAATCAAACTGACAGAAGGCAGATTAACAAGAGAAAAAAACCAGATTTAATTATGTATATATGCATAGGAGTTCACAAAGAAATGATTCAAGAACGTGTTTAGAATTGGGGGCTTACATACTATTTTAAAGAGAGCAAGCAAGTAATTATAGAGAAATAACTAGACCAAGGAAAAGAGGTTTGGGGCTTCTGGAGGAGGAAAGTTGTGAGAAGGTGACTAGGAAATGTGTAGTAAGTAAGGGTTGTTTAGCCAGTCTGTTATGAAGATGAGTCTCATCTTTCTGGGAAGGGAGAGAACATATTTACAAATGGAAATTTATGTTACCTTAATAAAGAGAAATGTATGTTCTGCTTTTAGATTGAAAGGGAGGGCAAAGAGCTAATTGCCTTCAGCTCAAAACATTCTTTATACCAAAGTGGCACATTTCGGAGTGACATACTCTGATCCCCTTCAATTAAAAAAATGAGATAAAACTAGGAAGAGGGGTGGGTAGTTGTGTTTTTAATGCTAATGTTATTATGTTTATTGATTGGGTTGATCAACCGTATGTGATCCTTATGCAAATTTTAGCAATAAAAAGCCCAAATAAGAAAAAATTTTTTAAAAAATCCTGCCAAATCCCACCACCAGGAAACATCACTGAAATTCTGACACTCTCTTTGTCATCATGCTCTGCATATATGGCAAGTTTTATTTTAGAGACGTACTCTTTAACAGGAATTCTGTGGGAGCTCGGCAGGCAAGGAGCCAGCCAGGACTGGGGGTATTTCAGATGGATGGGCTGCCAGAAAGGAGGAGTGCCAGAGGCGAGGACACTCTCCCCAGCTGTGAACTTTACAGAGATTAAGCCCTATCTTTGTAGGATTACAGTCCCTAATTAGGAAAAGAGGTTTACAGAAGGGGCCAGTGCAGCATTCCACAGCAGGGTTGTCTGCTCTTCTGGCAGTCTTTGGAATGCTGCAGGACTTTCCCCCTCTTTGTTTCAAATGGAAAATGTAAAGACAGAAGGAGGCACCTAGCTAGCAAGCCACTTAGAGATGGGGAGAGCTAGAAGCCCCTAGGAATTCTAACCCAGCACCCTTGGTGGAAAAAGGGGAAACTGAGGCCCAAAGAGTGTGTGTGTTTGTGTGTGTGTGTGGAGGCAGGGCAGAATGGCCTGGAGGTGTGCAGACTTGGGAGTGATTTGCTACCACACTACCTTTGTTGTCATGTATAATGAGCCCCATGCCTTCTTCAAACAGAACGGAAATCGGTGTTTTGCTTTAAGACATCTTAATGCCATCTGCAAAACTCTGATACAAATATATTGACTAGGGTGAGATAACTCACATTGCAGAGGCTTTCTTCTTTCTACAAAATGTATCGTCCAAGGGTTCCTTCCGTGGCAAGCTTGCCTCACAATATTTCAGTGGGTTTTGTTTTACAAAACTGAGCTTGCAGGTGCTGTTGTATTTCATCAGCTAAGTCCGTTAGGACGTAGAGACGCCTCCAGAAGGATTTTGTTACTGTTTATGAGAATGGGTTCTTAAGGATTTGGGGGAAAAGGACATTAGTGAAGGCTTCATCTAGAAGGTTGATGGCAAGAAGGCCCTATATCCATCTCGTGGGACTCAAGTGAGGTCAGGGCAGGACCAACTACATAATTTGTGGGGCCCCATGCAAAATGAAATGGTACAGTGGCTTGTTCAAATGTTACTCTTTTGGTATGACAGCAGCAGATCATTAAACCAAGAGCAAGACCTTCTAAGGGTGGGGCCCTGTGCACCTGCGTAGGCCCGACCCACCCATGAGGTCACCCTAGGTCAGGGTGAATGGCAGGGGGAGGGTTGGTATGAAGATGAGGTACATGGAAGTGAGAGATTAGGCCGGTAAGCTGTAAACCTGTCCTACTTGGCTTTGAGATACTTGGCCTGACATATTTCATTTGTTACTGGTAAATGTGTCATTCCGGAGGTCACAGATTGGTGAGGCAGTGGGGAAGAACTGGGTAATATCTGCAGTCATGAACAGAGCTCCTTCCTACGGACCAGGCCTCGTGCCAGAGCTGTACGCCAGGATCGCTTCATCGACATAGAAATAGTGTCTAGGGATGCCTGGGTGGCTCAGTTGGTTGGGCAGCTGCCTTCAGCTCAGGTCATGGTCCTGGAGTCCCGGGATCGAGTCCTGGGATTTGGCTCCATGGGGCTCCCGGCTCCATGGGGAGTCTGCTTCTCCCTCTGACCCTCTCCTCTCTCATGCTCTCTCTCAAATAAATAAATAAAATCTAAAAAAAAAAAAAAAAGAAATAGTGTCTAAAGGAGCAGTTAAGATCTAGGCTCTATGGACGCCTGTGTGGCTCAGTGGGTTAAAGCCTCTGCCTTTGGCTCAGGTCATGATCCCAGGATCCTGGGATGGAGCCCTGCCTCGGGCTCTCTGCTCGGCAGGGAGCCTGCTTTCTCCTCTCTCTCTGCCTTGTGATCTGTCAAATAAATAAATAAAATCTTAAAAAAAAAAAAAATCTAGGCTCTAGAGACAGATGCCTGGATTCAGATCTCACTGATCGAATCCTTGGGTGAGTTACTTAACCCCACTCGTTTCCTCATCTGTTACAGCAGTGAGTTACCTGGGATAGGGGTGGTATTAGGATTGAGTGTAGTTCATCTACTTGAAGCTGTTCGCCCAGTGCCTGGCACATAGTAAATGTTTGCCTCCATGGTGCTGTTGATGGAGGAAAAGGAGGAAGAGGAGAAGGAGGATAAGTAAAAGTGGTGACCACTGTAGAGTTAAGTGGTAGGTTCTCCATTATATAGAGGAGGAGAACATGGCCTGGAGAGATGAGGAAATTGTCCCAGATCACCCAGAGGATGAACAGACTATGCTATTTCCTCAGCCTCATTATCTCTTAGGGAAGCTTTTTGGTTTGGCCTGAGTGCCTCAGGCTCACTGGTAAAGGCGGATCACCAAACCCATGTGCTGGTTTGAAGTCTGCTGTTCCTCTGTGCTTGCTAAGCACCCCGGGTGTGCTGGGCCCTGTCACTGCTGCTGACAGGGAGGAAGATGAGAGGTAGAAGGGAGCAGGGGCAGCCCGGTGCGTGATGAGTGCTGTACCATGTGACTCGTCCCTGGTGAGGGTGGCACCAGCACAGAGAGGAAGGGACTCTTCTACCCAGGAAACTTGGCGAAGGTTCTGGGCTTTGGGCAAGAACAGAGGACAGAGAGGAGGTACCCTGCTGTGTCCTGACAAACCTGTAAACTGAAGTAAATTCCTTTCCCTCGGCTTCACTGGAAGGTGGTAACAAGAGGCATTGACACCCCAGAAGTGCAGTGAGCCCTGAGGAGAGTCAGGGCCACAAAAGCCTGGGGAGCCACATTCTCCCTCCTTTTCTCTGGCAGGAGGAGAAGCAGGCACAAGGGTATTATGGGCGCACGGCTTTGCGGGCCCTCACTCTTGACCTCATGACACTCGCTTTCGGGGATCGTCCCACCCTGCCCTCCTTGCCAACACCCACGCCCATTCACCTGCTGTCCCACTCTTCTCTTCCAGGGTTAGTGGACTTTCCCCCTTCATGGGTGACAACGATAATGAAACCCTAGCCAACGTTACCTCAGCCACCTGGGACTTCGATGATGAAGCATTCGATGAGATCTCTGATGATGCCAAGGATTTTATCAGCAATTTGCTGAAGAAAGATATGAAGTAATGAGTTGACATTTCCATCTTTTCCGCTTCCCCACTCCCTGGACTGGGGTGTGGAAGCAGGGACTTCCTTTACCCTCTCCCCTGAGGAGGGAGAGGGGGCAGGCACTGCAAGTAGTGGGGAGGGGAAAGGGTCTTCCTAGGCCCCCCACTCCCTAGTTCCAGACACCCCACTCGTCTTTAGAGACACGGAAACTTCACTCAAAAAGCAGCCCTTGACGGATGTTGCAGGGAGAGAAACAGCTTGCTGTGTGTGAATAATGACAGCCCTTTTCGTTTTCTATGTGCAAGTGTAGCTGTAGCCTGGCTGAAACCTCAGCCCCTCTTCGGGGGTTACTCGGGAAGTATCCTCTTTGAGGCCCCTGATCATACCCCTGGGCTAATTTGGCTTGGTGTTTTTTTTCCGTATCTTAATGACTTAAGAACCACAGGCCTGAACAAGGAAGCTTCTCCCACCGGCCCAAGTGAGGCTATGATTTCAGACCGCTGGCTCAGCCTTGTCCCCACGTGGCCTCTGGCCCCCCCAACCGTGCAGACTGTGCAGTTCCCCACCTCTGCCCTGGGGGCTGCTGGGAGCTGCCCGTGTGGTCAGTGGAGGGACACGTAAAACCGTAGTGACCACTGGGAGGCCAGTGTGTTCGGTCACGTGGATGGCCTGAGGCCATGAGAGCAGGTCAGACACACCAGGTGCTCTGTAGGTGTTCCCATGGGAGAGGAGTGGAGCTGGGGAGAATAGGGCAGAGGCCTCGGGTGTGGTTAGCAGAATTCATGGGTGAGGACTCTCCAGGTGAGGGAACTGGTGAGATGACAGCAGGGAGGCGGGAGGCTGTGCGTGTGTGGGGAAAGCTGGCCTGCCCCAGGGAAGGGAGCAGTGGCTGCCAGGTGAGAAGAACTGGCCCACTGGGTGCCTCGCCCACTCTGTAACAGGTGGCCAGATGAGGCCAGATGAGCAGGGCCCGGCTCCAGGAGCACCCCTCCCCCTGCCACTAGCATCTGGCTTTGCCCTAGAAGGGTGGTGTACCTAGAAAGGTGGAGTACCAGAGGATGAGAAGGGGAAGGGTGGCCCAACTCCACAGGCAGGTGGCTGTGGGGTGCAGGTTCCGCCCTGTCTGCGTGGCCCACAGACCCCCTGAGCCTACCAGTTTACCAGTTATCTTGTTCCCCCCCCCCCCCCGGGGAAGAAATCCTGTTTGGAACCAAGATCACAGTTGCTAAAAGAGCAGAGTTGAGGGTCTCTCAGATGGCTCTGATTTTCTGGTTCTGTGTCCACCTCTCAGTCCTTTTGAGCTACATCAGGCCAAACTCCTCCAGAAGCTATATCCACTCCTTCCGTGAGATCATCATGGCATTTTGTTTCACAGCCTTTGTAGCACAAGTAGGCATGACCCAGGTAGACTCTGGATGTCGTGGGGCCCTAGATTCCCTTTCAGTGGAAGTGATCCTCACTCTCAGGGTGCTTTGTGGAGATGCAGACTTCCTTCCTAATAACACTAGTCCAGTATGGCCTTTGTCCATCAAGCTTCATTCACTGAAGGTTTGGTAAATGGGGCATTATATATATATATATATATATATACACACATACATACATATATATGTACACACACACACACACACACACCTGTTTTCTCATCTGACCTCAAATTGATTCAGTAATGAGCTGTGCAGCCCCTTGGTGCTCATAAAATGGATTCACCAAAGAACTGATTTCAAATTATCAAGATACTCGAGTCCCATAAACTCTTAAATGTAGCATCTCTTTAACCAGAAATCTCTACCTATCCACACATTTAAAAAATATTTTTATATTATAAAATCAATACATGTGAATTGTAGAAAATTTGAATATAGGAAAATTAAAATAATCCATAATCCCTTTATCTAAAGATCACTACATTTTGCTATAATTAGCAAATTTAATTATACTCACTTTTCTATGTATGTTAACATTGGTTCTTTGGGCTTTATTAGTCCTATTACAATTAAGGTGATGGCCCTGAATTACTTCTAGAATCCCAGAGCTTTCAGAAAGATTAAATGAGTTTGAGTGCAGTTTCTAAGGTTGTCATAAGTCATAGGTTGTATTTAGGACAAAACCTGACACTCAACCACATCATAAGACATGAGAGCTCAGTGATTCTCAGAGATTTCGGTCTAATGTTTCACTCTTCCCTCTACCAGACAAGGAGACAGAAAGATTAGAGTCCACAGCCCCCTGACCCCCTGTGACCAGTAGAATGACCCCACCCTAGAATATCATTCTCAGATGTGTCTGCCCTTACCCTTCCTAGACCCCAAGGGCAAGTCATGAGACTCCCGTTGCTTACTTGGGGGTTAGGACTTAACACTTATCTATTCTGGGTCTAGTCAGTATAGCCCAGACCAAGAGAGGAAAAAGGCCAGGAGCACAGTGACCCTGATTGTGGTGGATGAACTGGGAACAGAGAGAGCCCTGGGCTCTGCCCAGTGTGACCAAGGACAGGTGACCTCCCATTTCTGATCTGACCAGCAGTCTCTGAGGTCCCCTCCTGCTCAGAAATCCTCTGATCTCTGCCTCCATCAGAAACCGCCTGGACTGCACCCAGTGCCTTCAGCATCCATGGCTAATGAAAGACACCAAGAACATGGAGGCCAAGAAACTCTCCAAGGACCGGATGAAGAAGTACATGGCAAGAAGGAAATGGCAGGTAATGAGGGTGTCACTTTGGGCTTGAATGTTGCCCCTCACATTTACTTTATTGGAGCTACTCTCAATCCAAAAATACTTACATCTGTTTCTGAAATAGTCTGGGACCAAGACTGACATTTCATGTCTTTGTGGCTAGGGTTGAGCAACATCACCTTGAAGACTATTTGGCAAGCCTGGAGAATGTGACCTCCTTAAAGACAGTATGATGGCCTTACATTTCTTTATAGTGAAGGAGGAGGGCACAGGATCTACAAAGAGAGATAAGGTCCCCACCACCTAGGGATATTGGGTGTTACTATGTGGCCTTGGGTGAGTGACAACCTTCCCATGCCTTCGTATTCTCACCTGTAAAATGGGGGATAATAGTGGTAGCAATATCACAGCATTGTCGGGAGAATTACATGAAGTGATCTTCATCTGGCCTTGAGAACATTGCATGGCACATAGTTAAGTGTTCAAAAATGATACCAGTAGCTCATATGAAGGACTGGCCATGTCAGGGAACATTCAGAACACTTTCTATATAGTCTTTTAATCCTGGGAGGCAGGTACTATTATTTTCCCCACTTTACAGACAAGCTGAGGCAGAGAAAGTTTAGGAAAGTCACCGAGGATCACGTGGTTAGTAAATGGGAGAGGAATCAAACACAGAACCTGGCTCCAAAGTGCTGTCCTTAGCAGCTGGATGAAATTGTCATCCAAACCACAGAGAACTTGTCATCAGCTATGTTATTTTTATTATCACTATTAGTATTACAAAATTTCTGGGCTATGGTTTCTATACTCCGGTACACGGTTTCTATACTCAAGGAATGTTAGTGTAATGGGGCACTGAAGCAAATGGACATAAAAGGACATAATGCACACCAAGAATCATAAACTATCAGTATAGCCTTCCATGGCCATATATGTGAGTGTAGATGGGAGAAGGGAGCCAGTCGCCCTGGCATTGGATGTGGTTGTGAGGAAATGCTGCCAGGGGCAGGACTTTGAAAGTGGTCATGGGACTTGGGCTCGAACAAGAGAAGAGGGGATACAGCATAGAGACGGGAGAGAAGGTGCGGAGGTCCTCACCCTGATAGGAGCAGTGTCCTTTAGCTGGGCAACCAGGGGAACTGTGGCATTTAAAACTGGTCTGCGTGGCAGAGAAGGAAATCTCTGTTTTAGGGACAACTTGGAGATCGGTAATTTGCTATACAGCATGATTAAACCATGGTCACTAAACCCTCAAAAAACACAACTTCACACACAGGTGGAAAGGAGCAGAGGCGGAGGGGGCGGCACTTAGGGTATGTGGATTTAAGGGACCACTGCCCCCCTGAATGGCTCAGCCAGGACTCCCCCCACAATGAGAGTTTAGTTCCTGGTTAGCCCCTAGTGAAGGTTTAGGGGGACCTCTTTGCTCCCTCAAGTGCCAGGTGACTTGGAACACCCGTGTTGCTTAACTTACCTTCTGGTATCATTAGCATCTAGTGAAATCAGAGTAACTAATGTTCTTAAAACAAAAAGGCGTCCACAAAATCAAAGTTGGCTTTATTAATGATCCTATGGCTGGTGTGGGGGTGGGGTGGTCCTACGTGCAGAGAGTCCCATTGGGTTTTGCTTGGAAAAGAGGCAGCCTTATCACTTCAGGCTCTCTGGGAACATCGACACATGTGTTGATGAACCAAAGCCAGGAAGGATCTGAACCCAGGGGACAGGGCAGAGAAAAGGAAATGGGAGAGGAAATAAATGGAATTTTTTAGTCCGATGAGTCAGGGAACCATGATCTGTGCTGATACTTTAAATCACTTAAATTTTTTTCTACTTGTTAACTAGCCATAAGGTTTTCCGGAAGTGAGAAGGAAGAGAAAAGGATAGAATTCAGAGGTGGAATCTTAATTTCATATCTTCATATAGGTAGCAGCGTTTGGAAATGGGTTTTCCACAAAAATAGTGGTTAGGTCTCACAAACATACACACGAAAGTAGTCTAGAAAATCCCACGCGGTTCAATATGTCCCTGAAGCATAAACTCTCTGATAATGGCTCAGCTGCATCTACCCATGCACATTTTTTACCCCAGATACAAGGACCTTAGCACACCCCGAACAGAGCCTCCCCTCTCAGGGCAGCTGAGGTTGTTTGGCGGGGGGGCAAAGTGCAGTGGAATAAAATGGGGTGGACTGTGGTGGAAAGGAAGGGCCAGGGCAGACATGGATGGCCCAGAAATCTCTATGGCTGCACAAGAGAAGGTTCCTTGCTATCATTCTGGTGTGGTTTCCATAAAGGGCCCAGGAAGAAGGAAGTAACATGAGAGCAAATCCCTATAAGTAAGGCAACCTGTAGATGACTACTCATGTCATTGATCTTAGAAGGAAGTTATTCTGAAAGAAAGTACGTTTTTTATTTAAATGAAAAAGAATCTTAAAAAGACATGGTGAGCAGTAGCACTGAGGGTGAGTTGAACAGGGTAACGGGGCTGCTGCTTGTAAAACTGGAAGTGAAGGACTGGGAATTAGAGGCCTGTGGGCAGCCATCTTTATTTTCTGAAACCCACAAAGACTCCATCAGTATGGTCCATAGGCCCATAGAGAAGAAAGTTTTGACTCTGGATAGCAGAGAGTACTCTTGGCCATCACATTTGGATATTATGTACTTGTCAGGGAACACTGGAGTCTCAGAGCTGTTGGTATATATGTACGGTCTGTGATGGCTGGCTGGCTCTAGGGTGACTAACTTGCCCCACTGGGCCTCCCAGCTTTAGCCCCCTGAAAGACTCTCATCCTGGGAAAGCCCTCAGTTCTAGGGAAACCCAGGCGGGTCAGTCACCCTCACTGGCTCTCCCAAGAAGGGAGTCTGTGCAGCATTAGGGAGACCAGTACAAACAGTTCTCACCTGGAGCACAGGAACCCAGACTTGGCAATTGCCCTCAGACAAGAAAAAGACTTCCTCAAAGCAAGGATGGAACTTAGGGAATTGAAACTTTCTTTCTTGATGTTCCAAAAATTTCTAAAAGTCTTAGCAACCAATTTTTAGCTCAAAGGCATGAAACCGGAAGACTCGAATGTACAGATATATTTCTTTCTCAGTTGTGACAATTTCTCTGCTGATTTTTTTTCATAAGTCAGTTCCCAAAGATTGAATCTGATATAGATTATTTTTAAGATTTTCCCTATTAATCACTTCTTTTCTCCCTGTTTTAGAAATTATATGCTATAATAACTCTATCTGATGGAAAATTTCCCCCTATGGGTAGCCTATATGTTTGTTAATGTGTATTGGCTCCCTTCTCTGAAATACTCTTTTATCTGCCTTGTTCTGGCAACTTCACATTAGTCATTTTGTTAATAGAAGAGGAAAGACTTCCTTATTTGACACCACACAAATGAAGATAGTCGTGATCAGTCACAATCCAGGCATTTGGAATTAGGGAGCCCATGGGCTCACGGGGAGTGTTTCCTGCTACACAGTCACATGTATGAATCAAAGTCTCTCTGCAGAAGACTGGAGCTATAGGGAGATTTGAATCTTCTGGTTCAAGAACATGAGGTCCACAGAGGGGAACTGATTTACATAGTAACATCCCTTTGTTGAGAACGAAATCTCTGAGTCCAGTGATTCCTGGCCCAGGCAAACCGATTTGTGTTGGATAAAGGGAATCGAGAGCCAGAAGGACTGGGTCTGAGAGTTTGGTGGACCTGGGAATAGTCTGGTCTGACATTGACTCCATAGGGAGGGCTGCCGTGGCTGGTGCCTCCTCTTCCTGCCCATTCCTGAGGTCAGGATGACCTCCTATGGGACGAGCTGGGTCTCCCCAGCTAGCACAACAAATAGATCAATGATGTCACTAGGAATAGCCTTCCCCAGCAGAGCATGCAAGACTGCCACGTGGGCTCAGTCTGCAGGTACATTGGAGCCTGCAGGGCCACGGGGCCTCTGCACGAAGCTAAGTTGGTCCACTGTCCTCTCTCACCTTCTTCCTCCACCCCCACTTTATCTCCACCTGGGGCTTCCAGAATTCTGTTCAGAGGGACGATGCTTCACCGTGGTGACAGAGGGCCAGAAACATAACCACACCACAGTGATGTATGCAAGAGGGCCGATGGCCAGGGGACAGAGCAGGATGGAATGTCTGTCCAAAGTGCATGAAGAGAGCCACAAGGATGGCATGTGACAAACAGAAAAGTGGCAGTGGTCATAGCAGATCTCAGCTTAAACCACACACACACACACACACACATCCTTATGAGTCCTTAGTGCCCTGTGATTTCTTACTTTCCAAAATGATCTTTTTATGGAAATATCTTGGCTTTCCAGATAGTCCAAAATCGTGAGGCTTTACTGAAATGAGTGCGTGAAGTTAGTTCAGGAGGAAATGGCTTTGCTGCTGCAGTTTATGGCCCAGTAGGTGAGTGCTAGCCACTGGCCCGTGTGCAGGCTGTTTCTTTCCTCTCTCAGGAGCCAGTCTGCAGTGGTGTCTGCCCTCTGGGCACACAGCATCTGGATGCCTGAAAAGATTCTTTGGGTACAGAGATGGAAAGAGTTGCTTATGCCTTCAATTCTTACCTTGTCATTCCACTGACCTTAGAAAAAGGGCAAGAAACTTCACCTGGAGGTGAAACCTTCAAGGACCCGTGGGATAGGAAGGTGAAGGAGAGGCATAGACACTATTGTATATTATAAGGGATTTCCTGACTTAAATCCTTATGCTTGGTAGAATTTTCACAATGCAAAGGAAGTTTTCATCTCAAGTTCTGGCATCCTTTTCAACAGAAATTCTGTCCTCTCCCTAAGTCTCTCATCTCAGAAAAGCAAAGTGCTTCTGCCTTTCATTTCTTTGGGTCCTTCTTTTTGATGCCTGGGAGTACATCAGGGAGGAAACAGCCCTCTAGAACCTCACTGTGTATTCACAGACTCACAGGCCAGTCAGTGTTTCTCAAAATCTCTTAAGTATCTGAATCATAAACAGAACTAAAGAGACCTTTGAGATCATCTTGTCCAACCCCCTCCTTATACAGAGAAGGAAACTGAAGCCAAGAGAGGTTAAGGAACTTGCCCAAGGTCAATAGAAGGCTTTTTTTTTTTTCTTTTTTCCCCTTCACATCAGGACCTGTGGGATCTGTAGTAACTTTCTCTTGACCAATTAAATTCCTATCACTAGTATTGTTTTACGAGAAACAGCCCACTGGGCCCCATCAGCAATAAGTCTTTGGAGCTGTCTCAGCCTGCAGTTGCTTTATATAAACTATCCCTTTTATGGGAGTTGAAGCACAGTATGAAAAGGGTTTTTGTCTCACATTGACCTTGTTTAGTCACATTAACGCACACATCGGTTCCAGGCCCCATTCCATTCTCCGAACATCTTCTGACACGCTGATAGTGCTGGGCACAGCAAGGTTGGGCTCACTCCTCCGGCAGATTCCCAGCACTTGGGAGGCCCTCGTTTCAGGGACAGCTGCCTCTCCTGGGCTAGGCTCTTCTCCCCAAACCCCGCTGCTCAACTGGAACCGGGGACGCCGCCTGAGTCCAACCCCGGTGTCTGTTTTCCAGAAAACGGGCAATGCTGTGAGAGCCATTGGAAGACTCTCCTCTATGGCAATGATCTCAGGGCTCAGTGGCAGGAAATCCTCAACAGGGTCACCAACCAGCCCGCTCAATGCAGAAAAATTAGAATCTGAAGGTAAGGAGCTCCAGGAAGATTTTCCTCCAGCCAGCTGGTGAGAAAGGAAGGGTTGGGGGATGGAGGGACATTTTAAAGGTTTTTGGGGGGGGGGGTTGGTTTATTGGTTTTTTTTTTAATAATATAAACAAGGATTAAAGTCTGAACTAATTTTAGGTTGCCCTGACAACAACTGCTAAGTCTACTAGTTATTCTTTAATTGTTCAACCTTAAATTTAACTATTTTCAGAGGGAAAGTTCTTTGTCTAATAGAACGAGATGACCTCCGCTATTCTCCTCCCTATATTTTATGTAAGAATTAGTGAAGACTTCATTAAAAGCTTTCTTTTTTCTCATTACAAAAATGATATTTGTATATTGATGGGTAAACATAAAAAAACACATGTAGTATCTTTTTAAAAAATATTCTTCCATATTCTTACTTTGGGTTTTCCTTTTAACAAATGAACTGTAGTCCACATTCCTTTGGCATTTTTCAGGATGCTGAAACATGTCATTTGAACGGGGTAGGCTGTGCATGACGGGGCTCCTCCTGGAGACCAATAGGGTTAGTTATTTGCACACTATCTTCAAGACATTGCCCTGACCATCTCCTCAGTGAAGGGCTCGGCCTCTTCCTGCTCCAGAAGCATGTAGGGTCTGGCCCTCATCTTCTTGAGGTGCCTCATTTCACCAAAGACACCCCCTACCTCCTGCTGCCTGGTGTTTTTGGTATCCAAAGTTGAGAAGCTGAGTCTAGATCCCTCCTGTGTATAAAAGTAGGGTAACTGGTGAGGCTGCTCGCTGGGCTGCTCTGAGGGAGTCGGGGATATAGTGTGCAACACACGGGCCTGGTTCCTCCTGACCCACGCTCCCCAGATGATCCAGAAATAGCCTGAAGGGAAGAGAGAGGATACAGGAGCACCCCCCCACACACACAAGTACAGCTTTTCCCTGGACCAATCCTAAGTCCCTGGTCCCTGGTCATACAATAGGAAGGCAGTGTAAGTGTGGACAGAAATCCGGGCGGGTTGAAGATGCGTCTAGGACCCAGCTCCTCCTTCCCAAGGAGCAGGCCGGCTGCTGCAGGAGGAGGGCAAAGGGGTGGCGGAGAACGGGAAGGCTGGTGTGGTTTGTCCTTCTTAGATACCCTCCACTGAATCCTGAAACAGCAGGGAATGCAGCCCAAAATCCTTTTTAAAGATTATTTCCTTTTTCAATGTGTCAGCATAAGGGAAGGGGGGTGGAGTTCAAACACTTCCGCAGTTTGGTCACAGTTCTCTCTGCTGCCAAAAGCTTTTGGCAGCAGGCCAACCTGTCCCCAGGAGAAAGGTGTGTTTGATTCAGTCCCCTAAGCCGCATTATTTGCTGAATTTTAGCAACTTAAAAAAAAAAGCATATTTTTTATTTTATTATTTTTTAATTTATTTGACAGAGAGTGAGAGAGATCACAAGTAGACAGAGAGGCAGGCAGAGGGGGAGGGGGAAGCAGGCTCCCCGCTGAGCAGAGAGCCTGACCCAGGGCTGGATCCCAGGACCCCGAGATCATGATCTGAGTCAAAGGCAGAGACTTAACCCACTGGGCCGCCCAGGCTCCCCCCAAAAAGCTTTTATAAACGAGGGAAGAGGAGAGAACGGGTAATGAAGAAATGATCGCATTTCCTTCCCTGTCTCCTAGAAGATGTGTCTCAAGCTTTCCTTGAGGCTGTTGCTGAGGAAAAGCCCCATGTAAAACCCTATTTCTCTAAGACCATCCGTGATTTAGAAGTTGTGGAGGGAAGCGCTGCTAGATTTGACTGCAAGATTGAAGGTAAGCTGTAGCTTTTATTTCCCTTGACTACGAAAGGGGTGTGGTGGACTGGTGAGCCCTGCTGCGTGCCCCAGGCAAAATGTCCATTCTGGGCAGCCAGGCTGTGAGGACAACTGGGTGAGGAGTTGGCCTCCTGCTCCCACTTCCCCTCCTGAAGGTTGGTGCCATTCAGTGACTCACCTAGGAAACCTTTGCCATTTCACATCCTTACATCAGCCACTAGACTCAAGTTAAAAGTGGTTTATCACGGACCTATTTGGCTATGGAACACACTTAATGCAATGAGCTTTGCAAGCTTCTGGGAAGCGTGTGAACTGTCCACAAGAGTCTTCAAAGGAAGAGTATGGGATGGGGAGCCGGTGGCCCTGTTGCTCATCCTCGAGCTGTGTGACCTAGGGTGGTGATCTAACTCTTCTGAGCCTTAGGCCTTTAACCTTAAGATGACATCTAATGCCTGCATAGCTCTGATGATGCAGTGAGAGGACGTATGTGAAAAGGGGGAACCTTTAAATCCGTTCCAAGATGTCATGAAGTCAAGGGAAAAGCTGTGGTACTGGTGAATGCAGAGAGTGAGAACACCATGTTACTCCAGATGGAGGGAAGCCAGGCTCCAGGTGCCTATGCCACCTTCCCCATGCTTCTCTGCCTTCCGAGAATAATGCGGCTGTAGAACTGTGAGTTGTCAGTGCTCAAGGGAACTTGAGGGATCTTAGCATAGCGCCTGAGAAGTGAGCAATGTTGGTGACACAAAGCATTTCAGCTTCCAGATGGCAACATTCCAGAAAGATAAGGACAAGAAAAGGCAGAGTTCTTTGTCTCAAGTCTGTGACTATTGTGTGCCAACCCAAGTGGAGGGTTAGCTCCCATTTCAGTCTGACCAAATAAAGCACAAGAGTTCATTAAGCAGCTTTTTCTCAAGGCTGCATAGCACAGGACAGCAGTCAGAACAAATCATGCCTCCCGCGTTCTAAGAGTCTCCAGCAGTGTGACTAGATAATGCCTTTGAGGTAAAGTAACCCCCAGTGAGGAATGAAAAAAGGTTTTCTCCCGCCTCATTATATCTCAAATTGCCTTGTAAATGCAGTGCCTATAATCATCATTCCCTTTTTCTGTTCAATTAAAGAAAGGTAGATGTGTTGCCTTTGCTACTGTGAAAGGGCACCGCTTGGGGACACTGCTGAAAGCTCTGGGGTCAGTGCTCAGAACTGTCACCATCACCACTGTCTTTGGGTCTTCTGAAGTTCTTTTTCCTTTTTAAAAATTATTACAGCATACTGTTTATCATTTTTGTACTTTTCTCTTTAGGATTATTTCCTTCATTATTTGCATAGCTGACTAAAGCACTAAGGAGGAATTAAGGCATATGGCTGGAGTTTTGATAAAAACAAAATCTACTTGAAAAGAATGTTTGAATTCTTACATTTTTTAAAAGATTTTATTTATTTATTTGACAGACAGAGATCACAAGTAGGCAGAGAGGCAGGCAGAGAGAGAGAGGAGGAAACAGGCTCTCCGCGGAGCAGAGAGCCCGATGTGGGGCTCGATCCCAGGACCCTGGGATCATGACCCGAGCCGAAAGCAGAGGCTTTAACCCACTGAGCCACCCAGGCGCCCCAAATTCTTACATTTTTATGTGTAATTTTTATTCTGGATGGGGCTGTAACTTTTTTTCCTATAAAAATATATCCTGTACATAATACATATGATGCATATAAGTACATAAAATATATTTTTACATGTTGAACTTTCCAGAAACATGACTAATAACATAAAATGATGCTGACCAATGTGGTCAATTTCTAGTTATTTACAGTTGGCAGATTATTCATCTTTGGATCAGACTAAGATAAATATTGCCTTTTTTTTAAGCAATATTATCAGCTCCTCTAACTTATGTGTTATAGGGCTTATCATCAGCTTTGAGCTATAATTTACATAACATAAAATTTATCCATTTTAAGTGTACAATTCAGTGGTCTTCAGTAAATTTACAGAATTGTACAATCACCACAATCCAATTTAGAACATTTCCATCACCCCCAAGAGATCTCTTGTGCCCGGGGGTTCCTGGGTGGCTTAGTGGGTTAAGCCTCTGCCTTCAGCCCAGGTCATGATCCCAGGCTCCTGGGATCGAGCCCCACATCAGGCTGTCTGCTCAGCAGGGGGCCTGCTTCCCCCTCTCTCTCTTCATGCCTCTCTGCCTACTTGTGATCTCTCTGTCAAATAAATAAAAATCTTTTTTTTTTTAAAAGATCTCTTGTGCCCATTTGTTCTCTTATTTTTTACTTAAACTTATTTAAGTTCAGCTTTTATACAAGATAAATTTTCTGTTCGTCCAAGGAGAGGTTTAGCTGTAGGCATGTGGCTGGAGTCAGCGCTGTGTTGCAGGTCGTACTCTAGATCATTGTAAATGTGGGACACAGTACAGCCCCCACATGGAAGGCAAATGGCATGCCTGTAAAGTACCTTCTGTCGGGGTTTCAGATATTACTATTTACAATATATGCCCATATCCAAAGGTAAATCTCAAAAGAGATGCTAAAAGCCAACATCATGATTTTTTTTTTTCCTGTCCCCCTTTAATCAATAGAGGTTGCTTAGGAGCTGCTTGCATGAATTGATATGAAACTTTGAATAACGGTTTCTGCAACTTGTGTCCTCTCCCTGTGCTGCAGGATACCCAGACCCTGAAGTTGTCTGGTTCAAAGATGACCAGTCAATCCGGGAGTCCCGCCACTTCCAGATAGACTACGACGAGGATGGGAACTGCTCTTTAATCATTAGCGATGTTTGCGGGGACGACGATGCCAAGTACACCTGCAAGGCTGTCAACAGTCTGGGAGAAGCCACCTGCACAGCGGAGCTCATTGTGGAGACCATGGAGGAAGGAGAAGGGGAAGGGGAAGAAGAGGAAGAGTGAAACAAAGCCAGAGAGTAGCAGTTTCTAAGTCGTTTTACAAAGACTATTTCTCTAAAGCTCAAAAAATCCAAGATAGTAAAAGCACCTAGTGTGATAGATTCTCTAGTTAGGTCATTTGAGGGTTGACTGTTCAGCAACAGCAGTTGGTAATGATGGGCATTAATGTGAATTAGCTGGCCCCTTAAGATACTAGCACAGCCAGATTTCATTTTGGGAAATTACCAGTAACTTGCCTGATCAGTTGATGTTAGAAAGTAGCAAAAATAAATCTTTATCTGGGCAAAGTCATAAATTCCCTAGCTGAAAGCGCTTGTGAAAAATAAGGCCCTGCGCTCACAGCTCGGCCCAGAAGGTCCCTGGAGATGGAGATGTGTCTGTGCCAGCTCCTCACTCCAGAGAACGGCGTCTCCTCCGGTCCTGCAGCACTTCATCCTGAAAGCAGTTGAGCCATTCTAACTTACGAGGCCCATTTGATTCCAAAGTATACTGTAGACATGCAAACTTTTCGTTTCTGTCCCCTGTTTCACCTGCCAGTTTTGCTGGCTCTGAACTTGCCAGGAGTTTAAGTCCTAAGGACGTGATGCTTCTTAGGTGCTGAAAGACCAGTCCCCTGCTCCTGGATGGCTGGCTTCCTTAGGCAAATAGTATCTCTTTTCTCCCAAAATCAGTAGGAAATCTAAACTTATCCCCTCTTTGCAGATGTCTAGCAGCTTCAGACATTTTTGTAAGAACCCGTGGGAAAAAAAATCCTTGCTAATGTGCTTTTCTTCTGAAACCAGGATTGGTATTTGTGCGGTTACAGAATATCAGCTCTGCATGTGTGGTAAGGATTCCTATGTTTGAATGTATGAAAAACCAGTTTGCTGAAAAGTTAGTCTGAATTATTTATCGGCCACTATGAAACAGATTTCAACTGATGAAGGGCTGTAGAACTGCACGTACTTTGGAATCTCCTTCAGGGTAGTCTGAGTTTAACACACCTTCCATGCTACACAATCGCCAGAGAACTCTACCTACCTTATGGGTTCCACGATGTTTTCTTCTTGAACGTGCATCAGTCAGGCCTTGCCCCCAACCTTCAAATGTATCCTTAGACCTGATAAATGCACTCAGACTTGCATCTTTAGGAATTTTTCTTTCACTACATCGGCACTAAAATTTTTCTTTATAAACTTTTTGAAGGTCATAAACAAAGACTATAAGCCGATATGCCTAATACATTTCTCTGCGTGTGTGTGTAACATTCCAAATACTTTTTTCTTTTCCACTGTTTGTAAAGTGCAGCAATTTCATGTTTCAAGGGACTTTTTAATAGTTCCTCAAGAACCAATCTGAAATGACTTCAGTGCAACCCTACACAGTATCAACTTTAGAACTTTGATATTAGTCTTATGTTACCTTCCATTCTATTTTTATCTGCTTTTTGCTGCTAGTTTCAAATTTGCCAGTATTTTTCTTTTTGCTTTTTAAGCAGTTAAACAATTTTTTTCATAATAGCCACAGTATTGCCACAGTTTATAATAAAGGGTTTTAAAATTTGATTTAGAGCATTTGAAGCTTTTCTTCACTTAGCTGTGTTTAGACTATAATCTTTGTGTGCATGTGTGTTGTTGTGTGTGCGCATGTATAGTGTGTATGTTTGCTACAGGTTTTTAATGTCTTGAAATTGTGTTAATGTTCTTCCAGTTTATTATGCCATCGGAATGGTAAATGAGAACACTACGACTGTAGTTAGCTCACAGTTTTTAAATAAAGGATACCACAGTGCATGCTTTTTGTTCAGTCTCTGCAGCCTTCTCTTTCTTTCCATGCCACTAGCTGGAGACTACCCAGAGTGCTCTTGGCTACGACAAACAAAAGCTGTGCTGTATGAATGGCTGAGATGGTTGTGTTTCACTACGGAACAGAACAACTTACAGAGAGATCTTGTTCACACTGGGTAGCCTAATTTGCAAATTTTGTGCAAAATCTCTCTTGAGCATCAGTTTGGTTCAATTCTACAGATAACTTCCATACATTTGATATCTAACAAATCTTCATAATGCTGAGATCTATGTGACATTTATGGCATGTGACAAAATCATCATCATCATTAATAGTATTAACTAGGGCTTGGTTTGCATTTGTAATTTTGCTGCGGTTTGTTATTGGCAATCAAGTGCTAGCTTTCTGTGTCTTGATATTGAAACATTTGTTAGGAGGAAATTCCCGATAACCCTCCTAGTCTATCGGAAATCTGTTATCAGATGGTGAGCCCTGTATGTCTTGAGTGTTCAAACGATATTATAGATACTCTAGAAAGAATCAAGGCATATTAATAAATGTTGGCTAGATGATTCTATGATTCTACAATGTAGTCTTGAGGGAAATAATCCATTGTCCAATTAATAAATATTTAATTTTTTTCATTTTTTTTAGGCAACCACAATCTACAACTGTTCCTAGTAAAGAAATTACTATTTTTAAAGAAAAGGACTTTTTATTCCTTGCTAGGGAAAAACTGACTATACATATTCTGCATCAGGAAAAAAAAGACATTTTCCCCCATTCCATTTTCATCCCAAACACATAAAAATTCATTGGTGGCTGTTTACATTGCAGAACTTCATATTAAGTGATATTTCTATGTATAATTAAAAAGACATGATGACTGTTGTCAGCTCTAACTTTATATAGTCTCTTTTACTTTTTAATCGAAGTGTTCTGAGTTTTACTTTTCACATCTTACTGGTTATTAATAAATCAATGCTAATAAGTATCAAGGAGATGAAGGATAATTGAATTCTAAAGAAACTCAATTCTCCAATTTTCAAGAAAATACAAGTAATACTACTGTCTTTACCCTGTAGGAACTGCTTCACTGTATTTTGAAAGGGAGGCTGACATCCTTGCTAGTCATTAAGGAGGCTCTTTTCCCTCTGGCACAGCGTTGTGGGTCCTTGGCTTGATGGGGCTGTGACTTGTGCTGGTCAGTGAGCTGTGAGTAGACGTGATGGGTGTCCCCTCTGGGCCAGAGCACTTAAGTGCTAGTGTAAGGCTCTCTCCTATGACAGGCAACATGTAAGATGATGACTGCTTTATTGGCCTGGGCCCCCAGTCAACCCCCAGTGGGTACATAACACAAGTAAGAAATAAACCTTGGTTCTTATAAATCACCAAGATTTTAGGTTTCTTTGTGGCTGCAACATAACAGACCATCCTATTATGAGGTCATCATCAAATTTTACATCCATTCTGACTAATATGGTAGCCTTGGTCACAAGTGACTATTTAAGCTTAAATTAATTAAAATAAATAAATATAAAATTCAATTCCTCGGGGACACCTGGGTGGCTCAGTGGGTTAAGCCGCTGCCTTCTGCTCAGGTCATGATCCCAGGGTCCTGGGCTCGAGTCCCGCATGGGCTCCTTGCTCGGCAGGGAGCCTGCTTCTCTCTCTGCCTCTGCCTGTCTCTCTGCCTGTTTGTGTGCTCTCGCTCTCTCTCTGACAGATAAATAAATGAAATATTAAAAAAAAATTCAATTCCTCAGTTGTGCTAGCCACATTTCAAGCATTCAGTAGTCACATGTGACTAGTGGCTACCTGATCAGACAGCACAGGTTAAAACTTTCTGTAAAGTTCCATCAGCGCTGTTCCAGATGGACTGGGAAAAACGAGAACTCCAAATTTTACCTGAACCATGCATATTAATTTTCAAATTACAGTGAAATTAAAACTTAAATGTTTGTGTGAAATCAGTCTGGAGGGCATGGTCCATAGTTTCACCAATTACATTGATAATATAGACTCAATACCTAGGTTATAGTTTGTGATTAGCCATTTATATTCACACATATTTTCCACTTTTTAAGACATTTTAAAAATACCAGTTCTATGTCCCTCACCACCAAATCTAAGTAGACCTGCAATTCAGAAGCAATTACCAGATTACTTGTGATACGAAACAACCAGCCAGGACAACAATCTCAGGTGTTTTTGGAACCTGGAGCTACCTGAGTTAGGAGAGAATCCAATGGGGCCATCTGAGATAGGTGCAGAGGAGAGACAGGGTCACTAGGGTAGAATTTCCTTGACAGTGACTCAAAAGGGAAGTGGGAGGGGCCATTCTGACGTTACAATCATTTACCTTCAGTGGCTTTGATCACTGGAACTGGAGACAGCCAGGAGACCTACAATGTTTGGAGACAACCTTAAAATTTCCAACTGCTGCTTGTTTGAAATCTTAGCCCACAGGCCATGCTGTGTTCCAAATGCTGACATTCTGCAGGGAGGGGTTCATGTCAGAGACTGTTGTCCCAGTGGTGACCGTGTGGAAGCGTGTAATAAATCCTCACATTATTAGACTCTGGGACTAGAGTTTTTCTAGTTGGAGATGACTAAGAAAGAAGAAAATTATAAAGTAACATGTCGATTTGGTCATTCACACTTACTAGCTTCTTTTGGGCAGATGTTAGTAGCCTCCAGTAGTTAAGAGAGGTGGAGTTACAGGGCTCCTCCCCAACCTTATTCCAGGTGCCATGTTAAAGTGAAAGAGAGCCCCAGGGCAGGTTCATCAAGTACTTATTAGCAAGTAGACATACAACCTATTCTGTAAGGTCCGTGAAGTCCCAGATCTCTCTCCAGAAAGCACCTGACCTGTTCACTGAAGACAAACGCTACAGGAGACTAGGGTAGGGCTTAGCAAACCTGGGTAATCAGCCAAGGGGAGTCGGTTCCAGCTGCACCTCCTACTGGAGCTATGTAGTTTGTGCTTCAGTTTTCTCGTCTATAAAATTAGAGTAATAGCCCCTCCCCATAGTTGTTATAAAAATTAAATGAGCTCAGGGTGCTTGGGTGGCTCAGTCCGTTAAGCACGTGACTGTTGATTTCAGCTCAGGTCATGATCTCAGGGCCAAGGGATCAAGCCCCCTGTTGGGCATGCTTAGAATTCTCTCTCTGCCTCTCCCCATCCCACTGCTCCTGCTAGCATGTGCACACATGCTTGCTCTCTCTCAAAAATAAAAGAAGATGGATTTTTTTTAAAATGTGGGCTCTATGCCTAATGTGGAGCCCAGTGCAGGGCTTGAACTCATGACCTCGATGTCAAGACCTGAGCTGAAATCAAGAGTCAAGACCTGAGCTAAAATCAAGAGATGTTTAACTGACTGAGCCACCCAGGCATCCCTAAAAATAAAAATAAAAATAAATGAGCTCATGCACATTACCTGCTTCTGAAAGTAAGCCCCTATTCTTCTGGTAGTCAGAGATGCTCAGATGTGTCAGAAATATCCTCTCTCAAGGAACTGATTATACTCCTGCAGAAATAAAATACACATGTGAAAAAGTTATATACTAATGAAAGATGAAAAGAACTATTTAAGTTCACCCACATCCCAGAAAAGGATCTTTGAATCTGAAAGTGCCCATGCAATTGTACCAAAAATAATTGCTGTGAGTTTAGGAAATGCTACAACTGCCCACTTGTTCTAAGGCAAAGTTTTAACTCCCAATACTACTCTCCTCTTCATAGTCACAAGAGAAAAGCTCATCTGACCTTATGAGACTTATTTTGCAATTAAGAGGAAATTTCTCAGACTTAGCTTGACCTTAATTGCACGATACCTTTATTCCAAAGAGTTCCCATTTAAAAAAAGATTGTATTTATTTATTTTGGCAGAGAGAGAGAGATCACAAGTAGGCAGAGAGAGAGAGGGAAGCAGGCTCCCCCCTGAGCAGAGGCGGGGCTCGATCCCAGGACCCTGAGATCATGACCCGAGCGAGCGGAAGGCAGAGGCACCACCCAGGCGCCCTAGTTCCCCATTTTCTTTATCTTCGATCTATTTGCCATTTAAGGAACATTAACTCCCATGAAAAAAACATTGTGAAGATCAACAGTTCTATACACAGGTACAGTTGGAGGGGGATAACATGTGGCAAAATAACTAAAATCTAATTTACTAAATGTTACTAAATGTATGTTATGGATATATACACAGATTCATAATTACCAAAAAAATCTTAACTTCATTTTCTTTTTTTCATGTAATAGTAATTTTTATTTTTGGTGGTAACTTTCAGTTTATAAAGCATTCCTACAATAATAGCTCATTTGATTTTTTTACATCATGGTAAGTGTACTCTAATCTCCATCCCCTATGTCCCTTATCCCTCCACCCACCTCCCCTCTGGTTACCATCAGTTTGTTCTTTATGGTTAACGGTCTGTTTCTTGGTTGTTTCTTTTTTTTTCCTTTGCTCATTTGTTTTGTTTCTTAAACTACATATTAGTGACATCATATGGTATTTGACTTTCTCTTATTTCGCTTAGTGTTATACTCTCTAGCTCTCTCCATGTTGTGGCAAATGGCAAGATTTCATTCTTTTTATGGCTGAGTAATATTCCATTGTGTTTGTGTCTGTAAAATATCTTCTTTATCCATTCATCTGTCGATGGACACTTGGGTTGCTTCTATAGTTTGGCCATTGGAAATAATGCCGTAATATACATAGGTGCATGTATCCCTTTGAATTAGTGTTTTTGTATTTTGGGTGTAAATATTCAGTAGTGCAATTCCTGGATTGTAGGGTAGTTCTATTTTTAATTCTTTGAGGAACCTCCATACTATTTTTCACAGTGGCTGTAACAATTTACATTCTCACCATCAGTGCAGGAGGGTTCCTTTTTCTCCACATTCTTGCCAATGCTTCCTTCTAGGAAGGATAATACATAATAATAAAGGGGATAATCCAACAACAGGATATAATATTTGTAAATATTTATGCACCCAAGATAGGAGCACCCAAATACACAAAACAGTTAATAACAAACACAAGAGAAATAATCATTACTAATATAATAATGGGGGACCTTAACACCCCACTTACATTGATGGATAGATACTCCAAACAGAAAATCAACAAGAAAATAGTGTCTTTGAATGACACACTAGACCAGATGGATTTAACAGACATATTCAGAACATTCCATCCTAAAACAGAAGAATACACATTCTTTTCAAGTGCACAGGGAACATTCACCAGAACAGATCACATATTAGACCACAAAACAAGTCTCAGCAAATTCAAAAAAACTGAAGTCATTCCATGCATCTTTTCTGACCACACACTATGAAACTAGAAATCAACCACAAGAAAAAAATCTCTAAAGAGCATAAATACAAGGAGGTTAAATAACATGTTATTAAACAATGAATGGGTCAATCAAAAAATTAAAAAAGAAATTTAAAAATTACATGAAAACAAATGGAAATGAAAACACAATGGTCCAAAATATTTGGGATGTGCAAAAGTGGTTCTTAAAGGTAACTTTGTAGCAAAGCTTTGTACCTCAAGAAGAAAAATATCAAATAAACAACCTAACTTTACATCTAAAGGAGCTAGAAAAAGAACAAACAAAATCCAATCACAGCAGAAGGAAGGAAATAAAGCTTAGAGCAGTAATAAATGATATAGAAAAAAAATGACATAGAAACTAAACAACAACAACAACAAAAACCAACAGAACAGATCAATGAAACCAGGAGCTGGTTCTTTGAAAAGATCAATGAAACTAATAAACCTCTAGTAAGATTCTTTAAAAAAAAAAAAAAAAGAGAGAGAGAGAGAGAGCGAGAAACCAAATTACTAATGAAAGAGGAGAAATAGGGATGCCTGGGTGGCTCAGTCGGTTAAGCTGCTGCCTCAGGCTCAGGTCATGATCCCAGGGTCCTGGGATCGAGTCCCACATCGGGCTCCCTGCTCAGCGGGGAGCCTGCTTCTCTCTCTGCCTCTGCCTGCCACTCTGCCTGCTTGTGTTCTCATTCTCTCTCTCAGACAAATAAATAAATAAATAAAATTTAAAAAAAAAAAAAAAGAAAGAGGAGAAATAACAACCAATACCAGAGGGGTGTCTGGGTGGCTCAGGTCATGATCCCAGGGTCCTGGAATCCAGCCCCAGGTCAGGCTCTCTGCTCAGTGGGAAGCCTGCTTCTCCCTCTCTCACTCCCCCTGCTTGTGTTACCTCTCTCGCTGCCTCTCTGTCAAATAAATAAATAAAATAAATAAAAATATAAATAAAATAAAAATAAATAGATTCTTTAAAAAAACACCACCACCAAATACAAACAATTGTAACTGAATATTATGAAGATCTATATGCCAACAAATTGGATAACTCAGAAGAGATGGATAAATTCCTAATTTTTAATTGATACTTACAAAAGCTAATTCCCATTGACTTGTACCTGACTACATATTAGCCACAGAACAAAGAGTGCTTTGTTAAGCAGTCTTGGGAAATGGCTGGGTAGGTATCTTTTGAAAAATTGTCTAGAGAGCTCAAAGCAGAGGGGCCTATTTTCTGGAGAAGCAGAATACCAAGGACTTAGAAAATGAGAAGCTATTATGGCAGGAGTGGAGACCAAAGAGGACCTACTGAAAATAAGCGGTCACTCTGCTCTCTTTGGAACCCATGCTAAGCTGAGAGTAAAGGAATAATAATTTTTTAAAAGCTGTAAACCCTTCAAGATAAATATGGGAGAAGACAAATGAAAAATACCAGATTTTTGGAAGACAGAAAGAAAACAAATGAGTGGGTAACTGACTTAGAGCACAGAAGCTGAAACCTGACTTCCTGCAGAGAAGGAAGCTATAGGAGGCAGGTCAGCTTTGCTCTGAAGAATCCCTAAAAGGCTACAGACTGGTAGAACCAGGTATGTATGAAGGGGATCCTTAAAGGGAATGTAAGGAAGGTATCACCTCACAGATGCCAACCAAGGTCATTTAGGTCAAAGCAGGTCCAAAGTCCAACTAGAAGATCAAGACAGAGGTAGATGGAATAGCTAGGAATTAGAACAGACCAAGGTCCAGAGTCCAGGAAGTCAGTCTGAACACATTCATAATACCCATAAAGTGCAGAAAACAGCCTGGTCCTAGAAAGGCATTTGCTTGCTCAAGCAGTTTTAAGATTTTTTTCCTTTTAATTTGACAGAGAGATAGAGAGAGCACAAGCAGGCAGAGTGGCAGGCAGAGGGAGAGGGAGGAGCAGGCTCCCCACTGAGCAGGGAGCCTGACCTGGGGCTCAACATAGGGCTTGATCCCAGGACCTTGGGGTCATGACCTGAGCCAAAGGCAGCGGCTTAACTGACTGAACCACACAGGTGACCCGCTCAAGCAGTTTTAAAGACAGATAAGCTCCTTCACACTGGTTGTCCAAGAAGCCAAATTGTTTAGACTTTCAATAATGAACCTTCTTAATGGATGTCTTACATCTTTATTTAAAATTGAAGCTCAGTTAACTAACTTTCATTTAATCCAACTTGCCCAACTTAACCGCAATTTTCACTCCTTTGTAAAATAAATTATGCCCACATACTTCTGAGTGTAGTCAACTGAGTTTGTTCTTATTTATTCCAGTTGTAACTGTAATAACATAATTTAATTATTATATAAGCCAACCAAAAATTGGTTGATAAAGGGAAAAACAGTTGTTTCTATGGAAACTGAATGAAGACTAGTGGCTAATGACAGATTGAACACTTGGCATTTATTTCCTATCTCCCAAAACCTCACTGAAATGAAAGTCAAAGGACAATGGGATGAACCTACATGGACAAAAAATGAGAGAGGTGATATGGTAGATTTGAGTGTTGACAAAATTGGGGGATAAACTAACTGGTAATTAATTTTGTTCTTTTTCCGCTCTGCAAGTGGATGCAGGAGAGAAAGCCACAAAGAGCAAGCTGAGTCCTACCACAGAACTAGGCAAAAGTAGAGGGATTAGACCAACTCTCTTCTATCTCCTCTAGCCCGTATGGCCCTCTGACAGTCCCTTTCCCAACTCTGGCAGAAAAGGGGATCTTCTGAACTTAGACTAGAGAGGCCATGGAATGGTGGACAACAGGTCCAACTGAGATGGGAGTGAAGCAACTTGGAAAACACAAGGCTCAGTGAAAAGCTACACACTAAACCCCAGAACTCCAGCCCTCTCCCCTGTGTGGCTGCCAGGCAGGACCAGCTACATAATCTGCAGGGCCCAGTGCAAAATGAAAATGCAGGGCCTTTGTTTGGGGAAAAAAAAAAAAGTATTAAGAATTTCAAGACAGTGACAGCAGGGCACTAAAACAAGCACAAGGTCCTTTAAATGCGGGGCCCTGTGTGACTACACAAGTGTGCACCTATGAAGTCAGCCCTGCTGTGGGGTACTCCTGCACAGGTGAGAGGTTGGAGCATTTTTCTTTTTTTCTTTTTTTTTTCTTTTTTAAAAACTTTTTTTTTTAAAGATTTTATTTATTTATTTGAGAGAGAGGCAGTGAGAGAGCATGAGCGAGAAGGTCAGAGGGAGAAGCAGACTCCCCTTGGAGCTGGGAGCCTGATGCGGGACTCGATCCCGGGTCTCCGGGATCATGACCTGAGCCGAAGGCAGTCGTCCAACCAACTGAGCCACCCAGGCGTCCCTTGGAGCATTTTTCTTGAAAAATTGGATAGCCTGGGGAAATGACCCACACATGCTGTCATGCAGGAATTTCTCAATAAAACAGCTCAATTTTCATCAGATTATCAGTGTTGGTATTTAATGATTCAGGGTGATTTTTGTGCACAAAAAAAGATTACTTAGAAACCATTCTGGGTTTTTTGTTTTTGTTTCTTAAGTAAGCTCTATGACCAGTGTGGGGCCTGAACTCTCGGACCTAAGATCAAGAGTTGCATGCTCCACCCCACTGAACCAACCAGGCATCCCATTCTGGGTTTGTTTGTTTGTTTTTTAATTAATATTTGACCTATTCATGTGGCAAATTTTAAAACCTAGTTCTTCCTTAAACTATTAAATTCAGTTTCCAGATCTGATTCAGTAGATTTATAAATTTACCAAGATGTAATACTCACTTTTTTTTTAACCTTTGACCTCCTTCACCCATTTCCCCCATTCCCCACCCGCACCTCTGGCAACAACTAATCTGTTCTCCTTATCTATGAGGGTTTTTTTTTTCTTCTTCAATATTCCACATATAAAAGAAATCATACAGTATTTGCCTTTCTCCATCTGACTTATTTCACTTAACATAATGCCCTTGTGGTCCATCCATTTGTTACAAATAGCAAGAATTCATGCATTTTTATGACTGAAAATATATAATATTCTGTTATTTAACTATAAGATAATTTCTTCATCCATTCATCCATCAATGGACACTTAGGTTGTTTTCACAGCGTGGCTATCATAAACAGTGTTGCAATGAACATAGAGTGCATAGATCTTTTCGAGTTAGTGTTTTTATTTTCTTCAGATAAATGCCCAGAATTGGAATTGCTAGATCATATAGTTTAAATTTTTTGAGGAACCTCAAAAAACTCTTCCATACTGGCTATACCAATTTCCATTCCACCAGTAGTACACAAGGGTTCCCTTTTCTCCACATCCTTCCCAACATATACTTCTTGTCTTTTTGATAACAGCTATTCTAACAGTTATGAAGTGAAATCTCACCATGGTTTTGCTTTGCATTTACCTGATGATTCATGATGTTGAGCATCTTTTCATGTACTTATTGGCTATCTGTACGTCTTTTTTGGAAAAATGTCTTTTAGATTTTCTGCCCATTTTCTAATCAGATTATTTGGGTTTTTGCTATTGAGTTATATGAGTTCTTTATATTTTTTGGATATTAACCCCCTACCAGATATATGATTGGCAAATATTTTCTCTCATTTAGTATATTGCCTTTTTATTTAAATGATGCTTTCCTTGGTTTTGCAGAAGCTGTTTAGTTTAATGTAAACCCACTTATTTATTTTTTGCCTTTGTTTTGGTGTCAGATTCAAAATTATTGTTTTGGTAATACCTATGTCAAGGAGCTTACAGGCTATGTTTTCTTCTAGTTTTATGGTTTCAGGATTTATGTTTAACAGTCCTTAGTCCATTTTGAGTTAATTTTTGTGTGTTATTTAAGACAGTGGTCTAATTTCATTCTTTGTCTGCGGCTGTCCAGTTTTCCCAACACCATTTATTGACTTTTATTTCTTTTTCATGCCTAATTGCTCTGACAAGAACTTTCAAAACTATGATGAATACAAATGGAGAGAGTGGGCATCCTTGTCTTGTTCTCAATCTTACAGAAAAAGCTTCCGGCTTTTCACTGTTGAGAATGATTTTAGCTGTGGCTTCTCATATTTGGCTTTATTATATTGAGGTAACTTCTCCTATACCCACTTCTTTGAGTTATCATAAAGGGATGTTGAAGTTCATTAAATGCTTTTTCTGCATCCATTGAAATGATCATGAATTTTACCCTGCATTTTATTGATATGGTGTATTACATTGACTGATTTGTGGATATTGAACCAGGCTTACAGCCCTGAACAAAGCCGAGTTGAGGGGAACACTACCTTCTCAGTTGACTTGAATGTGCTTTTTTTTTTAATTCACAATATGCTATTTTCATTTTTTTTTCAATTTTTGATTCAGTTTTATTTTATTTTTTTATAAATTTTATTTTTTATAAACATATAAAGTATTTTTATCCCCAGGGGTACATGTCTGTGAGTCACCAGGTTTACACACTTTACAGCACTAACCATAGCACATACCCTCCCCAATGTCCATTAACCCACCCCCCTTTCCTAACCCCCCTCCTCCCAGGAACCCTCAGTTTGTTTTGTGAGATTAAGAGTCACTTATGGTTTGTCTCCCTCCCAATCCCATCTTGTTTCTTTTCTTCTTTTCTACCCCCCTAACCCCCCATGTTGCATCTCCACTTCCTCATATCAGGGATATCATATGATAGTTGTCTTTCACTGATTGACTTATTTCACTAAGCATGATACCCTCTAGTTCCATCCACGTCGTTACAAATGGAAAGATTTCATTTCTTTTGATGGCTGCATAGTATTCCATTGTGTATATATACCACATCTTCTTTATCCATTCATCCGTCGATGGACATCTAGGTTCTTTCCATAGCTTGGCTATTGTGGACATTGCTGCTATAAACATTCGGGTGCATGTGCCCCTTTGGATCACTAAGTTTGTATCTTTAGGGTAAATACCCAGTAGTGCAATTGCTGGGTCATAAGGTAGTTCTATTTTCAACTTTTTGAGGAACCTCCACGCTGTTTTCCAGAGCGGTTGCACCAGCTTGCATTCCCACCAACAGTGTAGGAGGGTTCCCCTTTCTCTGCATCCTCGCCAGCATCTGTCATTTCCTGACTTGTTAATTTTAGCCATTCTGACTGGTGTGAGGTGATATCTCATTGTGGTTTTGATTTGTATTTCCCTGATGCTGAGTGATGTGGAGCACTTTTTCATGTGTCTGTTGGCCATCTGGATGTCTTCTTTGCAGAAATGTCTGTTCATGTCCTCT
>PISX010020665.1:0-35261 GCA_004024625.1 Mellivora capensis | reverse complement strand
CTCTATTGGTAAACGTCTATTTATTTATTATGCCATTTCATATAAATGGACTCATACAGTGTGTGGTCTTCAGTATGTAGCTTCTTTCATTCAGCATCATGTTTTCAAAATTCATCCTTGTTTTATTTTATTTTATTTTTATTTTTTTAAAGATTTTATTTATTTATCTGACTGAGAGATCACAAATAGGCAGAGAGAGAGGGGGAAGCAGGCTCCTTGCTGAGCAGAGACCCCCAATGCAGGGCTGGATTCCAGGACCCTGAGATCATGACCTGAGCTGAAGGCAGAGGCTTAACCCACTGAGCCACTCGGGCACCCCAAAATTCATCCTTGTTTTAGCAGGTACTTTATTCCTTTTATGGCCAAACAATATTCCATTGCATGGATATACCTTGTGTTGTTAATCCAGTTTTCAGTTGATGGACATCTGGGTTGCTTCCACTTCTTGAATCTGATAATGTTGTTATGAACACATGAACATTTGTATACAAGTTTTTGTGTGGACATAGGTTGTCATTTTATGTTGGGAATCTACCTGTGAGTGGAGTTGCTGATTTATGTAGGAATTCTATGTTGAACATTTTGAGGACTTGTCAAACGATATTCCAGAGTAGCCGCACCATTTTCCATTCTTACCAGCACTTTATGAGAGTTATGATTTCTTCACATGCTTGCCAACACTTGTTACTGCCTGTCTTGTTTATATTTAGTTATTTAGTGGGTGTGAACTACTATCTCATTGTGATTTTTTAAAAAGGTTTTATTTATTTCTTTGACACAGAGAGAGAGATCACAAGTAGGCAGAGAGGCAGGCAGAGAGAGAGGGGGAAGCAGGCTCCCCGCTGAGCAGAGAGCCCGATGCGGGGCTCGATCCCAGGAGCCTAAGACCATGACCTGAGCCGAAGGCAGAGGCTTAACCCACTGAGCCACCCAGGCGCCCACTCTGCCTGTTTTTCAATTGGGTTATATATCTTTTATTTTTAAAGATTTATTTATTTATTTGAGAGAGAAGGCACAAATGGGGTTGGGGCAGAAGAGGAGGAAAGAGACAGAGAGAGAAGCAGACTGCCCTCTGAGCTGCTGAGTGGCAGTCCGATACGGGGCTCGAGCTCCCCTCCCTGAGATCATGACCTGAAGTGAAATCAAGAGTGGGACGCGGGGGTGGGGTGGGGCACCTGGGTGGCTCAGTGGGTTAAAGCCTCTGCCTTCAGCTCAGGTCATGATCCCAGGGTCCTGGGATCGAGCCCCGCATCGGGCTCTCTGCTCAGCGGGGAGCCTGCTTCCTCCTCTCTCTCTGCCTGCCTCTCTGCCTATCAAATAAATAAATAAAATCTTAAAAAAAAAAAAAAAAAGAGTGGGACGCTTAACCAACTGAGCCAGCTGGGTGCCCCAGGTTGTATAGATTTTAACTGTTGCCTTTTAAGTGCTTTTTATATGCTCCTGATACAAATTCCTTAACAGATACCTGGTTTTCAAATATTTTCTCCCATTATCTTTCCACTTCTTGATGATATCCCTTGAAGCAGAAAAGTTTTTAATTTTGACGGAGTTCAACCTATTTTTCCTTTGTTGCTTATGCTTTTGTTGTAGTACCTAAGAAATCATTGCCTAATCTACGATCATGAAAATTTACTTCTATGTTTTCCTCTAAGACTTTGATCATTTTAGCTCTTACATTTAGGTCATTGACCCGTTTTATTTATTTTTTTACCTTTTTAAAAGAGTTTATTTATTTATTTGGCAGACAGAGATCACAAGTAGGCAGAGAGGCAGGTGGAGGGTGAGCAGAAAGCTCAATGCGGGCTCGATCCCAGGACCCTGAGACCACCACCTGAGCCAAAGGCAAAGGCTTTAACCCACTGAGCCACCCAGGTGCCCCTAAATAAATAAAATCTTAAAAAAAAAATCAATTGATCCTAAAAAGAAAGGTGTGGTTTTTTTTTCTGGACTCTCACTTCTATTCCATTGGTCTATATGTCTGTCCTTTTTTTTTTTTAATATTTCATTTATTTATTTGTCAGAGAGAGAGCACAAACAGGGGGAGCAGCAGGCAGAACAAACAGAGGGAGAAGCCAGGCTCCCTGCTCAGCAGGGAGCCCGATGTGGGACTCGATCCTGGGACCCCAGGATCATTACCCGAGCCAAAGGCAGACGCTTAACTAACTGAGCCACCCAGGCATCCCTATATGTCTGTCCTTGTGTTGATACTAACCTGCCTTGTTTACTGTAGTTTTATAGTAGGCTTTGAATTTGGGAAGTGTGAGTGTTCCAATTTTGTTCTTGTTTTTTTTTTAAGATTGTTTTTGGCTGTTCAGAGTCTCTTGCAATTCCATGTGAATTTTAGGATCAGCTTTTTCACTTCTGAAAAAGTCTGGTTGGGATTTTAATAAGAATTGTGTTAAATCTGGGGAGCTTTGAAGAGATTTGCCATCTTAACAACACTTAAGTCTTCCAATGCATGAATGTGGGACTTTTCATTTAGTCTTTAATTTCTTTTTTTTTTAAGTTTTATTTATTTAAGTAATCTCTACCCCCAACATAGGGCTCGAACTCACGACCCCGAAGATAAGAGTCTCACACTCTACTCACTGAGCCAGCCAGGTGCCTCTAGTCTTTAATTTCTTTCAACAATATTTTGTAGTTATTCAGTGTTTAACTGTCTCCTTTTCAAAATACCATTGAATAGGGGAGCCTGGGTGGCTCAGTCGGTTGTGTGTCTGACCCTTGGTTTTGGCTCAGGTCGTGATCTCCGGGTTGTGGGTTCAAGAACTGCATGGGGCTCTGTGCTCAGTGGGGAGTCTGCTTGTGATTCTCTCTCTCCTTCTCCCTCTGCCTCTCCTCACCACGTGCTCTCTCTCTCTCAAAGTAAATAAAATCTTTTTTCTAAAAAGATTTTATTTATTTATTTGACAGAGATCACAAGTAGGCAGAGAGGCAGGCAGAGAGAGAGGAGGAAGCAGGCTCCCCACTGAGCAGAGAGCCTGATGCGGGGCTTGATCCCAGGACCCTGAGATCATGACCTGAGCCGAAGGCAGAGGCTTTAACCCACTGAGCCCCTAGGCGCCCCTCAGAATAAATAAATCTTTAAAAAAAATGCCATTGGCTAGCTAAGAAAATGGGCCTGTTCTGCCTTCTAAATTTATTATTTAACTTTTCCCCTATCCCCTACATTTCTCATAAACTAGAAGCTAGCCCTAAAGGCGTGATTACTTTCAGGTTCAATTATTGTGGGGGGAATTCACAGATGGCGCTGTGTCCTTACATTATAATATTTCAGACCTATATAAAGCTTGGTTGTCCCATGGAAGAGTTTTGAGTAGGAGAGTTGTATTAACTTTGCCTTATAAAAAAGGTCATTCTGATAACAAGACAGATAAGGGATTGAAAGTCAATAATGTGAGTCAAGACCAACAATCACATGTTGCTGTTATCCAGAAGGAAGGACATAACTTTTTGCATTGCAATTGTCCCATAATGATGGTGGTCTAGCCTAGAATGGCAGGAAGGATAGAGAAGGGTAGATGGATTAATCACAAATATGATAGAATTGACAGGATTTAGTGACCAACTGCAGGAATTGGACCTACTTGCATGTGGATAGGAATTAGAGTTCAGTATTGAATATGTGCAATTTAAACC
This sequence comes from Mellivora capensis, assembly GCA_004024625.1. Taxonomy (NCBI): domain Eukaryota; kingdom Metazoa; phylum Chordata; class Mammalia; order Carnivora; family Mustelidae; genus Mellivora; species Mellivora capensis. The sequence continues at coordinate 31,622 of PISX010020665.1, read as the reverse complement.
TATGACATAATCAAGAAGTATTTATTGAATAAATTGAAGTGACGATATCCAACATCCATTTGTATGTACTAATTTGAAATTCAGGAATTATGGGCTGGAGTGTGGATTTGGGGATTATTTGGACATGGATAGTCATTGAAAACAAGTAAATTGGTGAGATAACACAGAGAAAAAAATGATGGGTGGGAAGAGAAGAGGGAGCTAGAATAGATCCCAGAGGTACATCAATGTTAAGGGGTAGTTAGAGAGAGTCCTGAAAAAGAAATTGAGAAGGACTAGCCTGAGAAGGAGGAGGAAAACAAGAAGGGTATGATGCCATAGAAGACGAAGGATGAGAAAGGGATATGGAAAGAGGATGTATCAGTTAGCTATTGCTGAGTAACAATCCACCCCAAGACAGTGAATTAAAAGCACAACCATTAGGGGAACCCTCCTACACTGTTGGTGGGAATGCAAGCTAGTGCAACCGCTCTGGAAAACAGGGTGGAGGTTCCTCAAAAAGTTGAAAATAGAACTACCCTATGACCCAGCAATTGCACTACTGGGTACTTACCCTAAAGATACAAACGTAGTGATCCGAAGGGGCACGTGCACCCGAATGTTTATAGCAGCAATGTCTACAATAGCCAAACTATGGAAAGAACCTAGATGTCCATCAACAGATGAATGGAAAAAGAAGATGTGGTATATATACACAATGGAATACTATGCAGCCATCAAAAGAAATGAAATCTTGCCATTTGCAACGACGTGGATGGAACTAGAGGGTATCATGCAGAGAAAGACAACTATCATATGATCTCCCTGATATGAGGACGTGGAGATACAACATGGGGGGTTGGGGGGTAGGAAAAGAAGAAAAGCAACAAGATGGGATTGGGAGGGAGACAAACCATAAGTGACTCTTAATCTCACAAAACAAACTGAGGGGTGCTGGGGGGAGGGGGGTAGGAAAGGTGGGTGGGGTAATGGACATTGGGGAGGGTATGTGCTATGGTTAGTGCTGTGAAGTGTGTAAACCTGGCGATTCACAGACATGTACCCCTGGGGATAAAAATACTTTATGTGTTTATAAAAATAAACAAATTTTAAAAAAAGCACAACCATTTATGTAGCTCATAATTCTGTAAATTGGAGATTTAGACTGTGCTTAGATGGGTGGTGCTTCTGGTCTCCGTTGGGCTCCCTGACAAATCCCAACGACAATCAGTTATAGGTTCTCTAGGTAGCTCTTTTCATGGATTTTGGCATGCATAATTGTAGCTACTTTTTGCAATATACCAAAGAGAGAATAGCCAACAGCAAAAATACTGTTAAAAGGTCAAATAGGTGGGGCGCCTGGGTGGCTCAGTGGGTTAAGCCGTTGCCTTCAGCTCAGGTCATGGTCCCAGGGTCCTGGGATCGAGTCCCGCATCGGGCTCTCTGCTCAGCAGGGAGCCTGCTTCCCTCTCTCTCTCTCTGCCTGCCTCTCTGTCTACTGTGATCTCTCTGTCAAATAAATAAATAAAATCTTTAAAAAAAAAAAAAGGTCAAGTAGGTGAAATTCTTGTCTCCACTGCTCAGCTGAAACTCCTATTGCCAGAGTCATCAGTGATAGCCACGGTCACTAAATTCATTAAATGACCCAGGGCTCGTTTATGATATTGGCAGGAAGCACTTCGGGTAAGCTGTGTGGCCGGATTGCAATGGGGGAAACAGTGGCATCAGCCATAGAGAGCTTGTTCAAGAAGCTTGGCTGGAAAAGTGAAGATGTGTTGATGGAGGGTTTTGTTCTGTTTTATTTTGTTTTCAAGATAAAGGAGTTTGAGTATATTTACATGTTAATGAGGAATCAGTAGAGACAAATAGATTGAAGATACTGGGGGAAAAGTGCATAATTCATATGTTTGGCATTAATGTTCAATTTGAGACCTATCCAGGTATGCAGAAGGTTAAACAAGAAAGAATATGACAGGGGCGCCTGGGTGGTTCAGTTGGTCGGGCATCTGACTCTTGATTTTGGCTCAGGTCATGATCTCAGGGTCGAGGGATTGAGCTCTGTGTTGTCAGGCTCCCCACCCAGTGGAGAGTCTGCTTCTCTCCCTCTTCCTCTCCCTCTGTCCTTCCCCTGCTCTCTCTCTCTTTAAAATAAATAAATCATAAAAAAAAGAAAATGATAACCTACCTTATCTAGTAAAGTCCAGAACATGAGATGATTTGTATGTGAAAATGCTACACGTGCTTTTATTATATATTGATATTATATATGGATTATTCACATCACAGAACCGCAAGGGTCATTTGAGGACTCTCTACTGAGCGAGAAAACTCCTGTAAGCAGATTTTGGTCTCCCCCAAACCCATGTCCACCTTGGCACAGGACTCAGAACTAGGTGGCATCTCCCCAAAGCAAATTTCAAATTCACAAAGCGTTAACAAGTGATGTACATTTGCTGAAATATTTGGAGTAAAATACACTTACACATAACATACAGAAAAGCAATAAAAATATCCAATAGCCATTTTTAGTTTCTTTTTTTTAAAAGATTTTATTTATTTATTTGACAGACAGAGATCACAAGTAGGCAGAGAGGCAGGCAGAGAGAGAGAGGGGGAAGCAGGCTCTGCGCCGAGCAGAGAACCCCATGCGGGGCTCGATCCCAGGGCCCCAAGACCACGACCCGAGCTGAAGGCAGAGGCCCAACCCACTGAGCCACCCAGGCGGCCCCCATTTAGTTTTTTTTGTTTTGTTTTGTTTTGTTTTTAAAGATTTTATTTATTTTTTTGACAGAGAGAGATCACAAGTAGGCAGAGGGGCAGGCAGAGAGAGAGGAAGGGAAGCAGGCTCCCTGCTGAGCAGAGAGCCCAATTCGGGACTCGATCCCAGGACCACGGGATCATGACCTGAGCCAAAGGCAGAGGCCTAATCCACTGAGCCACCCAGGCGCCCCCCATTTAGTTTTTTTAAAGCGTTTCTTTGCAACCAGGCTGTGAGCCCTCAAATATTTATTTTATTTTTTTTTAATATTTTATTTATTTATTTGAAAGACAGAGATCACAAGTAGGTAGAGAGGCAGGCAGAGAGAGAGATAGAGAAGCAGGCTCCCTGCAGAGCAGGGAGCCCGACGCAGGACCTGATCCCAGGACCGAGATCACGACCGGAGCCGAAGGCAAAGGCTTTAACGAACTGAGCCATCCAGGCACCCCAAATATTTATTTTATTGTTCTAAGTATTCTGTTTTGGTTCTTCTCAAATATTTGCCCCAGATGAATAGGTCTCTTCTTCTTCGGAGAGGAGTTGTGTTCTTTCCATCGTTCTCTTCTGCCTCCTTGGCCTGTTGGTTTTTGTCTTCATGTTCATTAATTACCTCAGGGTAACAACATAGCTGCTTTGGCTCCAGATGGCACATCTGTGTTTGTCTCCACTGATCAGGGAAGGAAAGGCTTTCCCAGAAGGGCCTCCAGCTGACTTTCCTAGGGAAAGTCTGAGTAAGTGAGCATGAAGTGTTGGGCACGTTGCCATGTCCAGTATAATTGGGGCTTGTTAACTAAGAAAGGGGGAGGGAATCTTGGGGGAGGCAATCAGCAATGTCCACCACAGCTGAGTTCTTGGAGGGCGGCTGTCCTGGTTCTGTGTCCAAGTGTTTGTGTGGAGTCTGCTCCGAACATATGCTATTTCTTGGCTCAGTCAGTGTCTCCTCCTGCTGACTCAGGCTCCCCTCCTCCCACAGGCACGGCAGGGACTTCTGAGTCTCTGCCACCTTGCGATGCTGCCCCCGTGGCTCCCAGAGCAAGCACACAGCTCTCAACCAGCCATTCATGCCACTGAGCGTCTAAGTGAGGCCCAGAAGCACAAATCAGATCTCCTTAATGGCTGAACTTGCTGGCCATCTTCCTAACAATGTTGGCATAGAGCTACCAACCTGCCTGCAGGCTTTCTTCCAGACTCTTAAATGTGGACTGGGGACAAAGTCTCCTGTTCTGGGAGCCACCCCTCTTCCTTGCCCCAGATCTCAACCTGTGGATCTGCCCTCCTCCCCCGACTCTCTTCTTCATTCTTCGTCATCAGCTCCCAGGCCTGGAAGGACGCCATTCTCATTCCTTCTGTGTCACACCCCCTTTCTTCCCATCTCCAGCCTCTAGCTAAGCCTTAATGCTAGACAGGAGTTTCTTCCGCACATCACAGCAGAAACTTGAAGGTCTTCCAGGCTCTTGGTATGACAAATGAGAGGTAAAGGGTTTTTAATAATCCTTTCTCACTTGACAATGCTAGAAGCCATTCTTTTCCTCTGCAAAGTCCTGTTTTGTGTTAGAGAACACCGTGACTGCAACTGATGTCCCTGAGTGTACACTTAAAAATGGTTAAACTGGGAAATTCTATGTTATATATTTTTTAACCACATTAAAAATGTTAATAATGTAATATACTAAAAACCATTAAATTATATACTTTTTTTTTTTTTAAGAGAGGGAGAAAGAGGAGGGTGGGGGTGGGAAGGGACACAGAGAGAGAATCTCAATCAGTCTCCCTGCTGAGCACGAGACCAACGTGGGGCTCCATCTAATGACCTTGAGGTCATGACTGACTGAACCCCCCCAGGCACCCTGAACTATATACTTTAAATGGGGGAATTGTAAGGTAAGTGAATTACAGGTCAATAAAGCTGTTGAAAATATCCTATTTTGGGGGGCACCTGGGTGGCTCAGTTGGTTAAGCGGCTGCCTTTGGCTCAGGTCGTGCTCCCAGGGTCCTGAGATCGAGCCCCACATTGGGCTCCCTGCTCGGCAGGGAGCCTGCTTCTCCCTCTCCCTCTGCCTGCCCCTCTGCCTGCTTCTGCTCTGTCAGATAAATAAATAAAACCTTAAAAAAAAAAAAAAAGGCAGTGAACTCTAACAGCAAATTCTTTTAAAAAAAAAAAAGGTCCTATTTTTGGGGGCGCCTAGATGCTCAGTTCATTAAGCGTCTGCCTTCAGCTCAGGTCATGATCCCAGGTTCCTGGAATTGAGCCCCATGACGGGCTTCCTGCTCATCGAGGAGTCCGCTTCTCCCTCTCCCTCTGCTGCTCCCCCTGCTGTGCTTTCCCCCTCCCACCCCCCCATCAAATGAATAGATAAAATCTTTTAAAAAAAAATCCGATTTTGAATGTCAAAACCTGAATATTAATTTCTTCTTTTTCTCGCCTCTTGTTGGCTAACAACCCAACTTCTCTTTCACTCCCACCTCACAGTCACTGCAAGTGAAGTCCTTGCACCGTTCAGGGTCAGGATCAGCTATGATGAAAGACAAGGCAAGAAAAGCATATTAATATTTTGCTTTCTATAAATACTTCCATTAAACAGTTATCTATACCTCTCTCCCTTATTTAAAAAAAATGGCATGTTGCACACTGTTTTGCCTCTTCCTTTTTTTTTTTTAGATTATTTATTTATTTATTTGACAGAGATCACAAGCAGGCAGAGAGAGGGGAGGGGGAAGCAGGCTCCCCACTGAGCAGAGAGCCCGACGTGGGTTTCCATCCCAGGATCCTGGGATCACAACCCTAGCCGAAGGCAGAGGCTTTAACCCGCTGAGCCACCCAGGCACCCCTTCCTTTTTTTTTTCTTAAAGATTTATTCATTTGACAGAGAGAGACAGCGAGAGAGGGAACACAAGCAGGGGGAGTGGAAGAGGGAGAAGCAGGCTTCCCGCCAAGCAAGGAGCCAATGCGGGGCTCGATCCTGAGACTATGATCTGAGCTGAAGGCAGAGGCTTTAACCCACTGAGCCACCCAGGTGCCCCTGTTTTGCCTCTTTCTTTTTGTTGTTTAAACTCTTTTACCCAGGAAATCCTGATACCAGTCTCATTGACCACCATTAAGAGTATCCCAAGTATATCCAACTGACCTGTTTACAAGTACTAAACCTACACCCAGAAACACACACACACATATCCTCGCTCAACCTGTGAGGCATGCAGTCAGCGAAGTCAGTATGACAGAGTTAAGTAAACTAGTTAATCTGATATTAACATTTTTTAGTTGAAATCACAGAGACTAGCTGGTGTCTCCAGGTTGTAGGATTGAGGCTAGTATTAGATTTGCCTATTTTGGGGCACCTGGGTGGCTCAGTGGGTTAAGTGTCTGCCTTCAGCTTAGGCCATGATCCCAGGGTCCTGGGATCAAGTCCCGCATCTGACTCCTTGCTCATCAGGGCACCTGTTGCTCCCCGGGCTTGTACTTGCTCTCTCTTTCTCTGACAAATAAATAAAAATAAAATCTTAAAAGAAAAAAAGATGTGCCAATCTTGTTTGGGCCTTTCCTTTTAGAAGGTGTCTGAGTGAGAGCGAGCCATTTTCTCGGAGCCCTGCCAGGGGCTGACAAGTCCCTGTGCACCTTCCCTTAGATTTATAGTCCAGATTCCATTTTTGGTATTTTTTGTCCAGTAAGACTTCAGACCCAATACAGTTGTGGGTCCCCCTGCCCCCCGTCAGGTTGAACACCTAAGAAAAAGCTGGGTCTGTAAAAGAATAGAATATTAGAGTTAGGGAGGTCTGGCGGGCTCAGTCAGTAAAGCCTGTGACCCTTGATCTTGGGGCTGTGACTTTGAGGCCCATGTTGGGTGTAGAAGTGACTTAAAATCTTAAAAAAAAAAACATAAAATAACATCTCTTTTCCAAAATTTCCTATCTACCTAGTTATCATCCATTCTCTGCTCGACTTTATTTTGCAGGGGTGAACATATTTATTTATTTATTTATTTATTTATTTATTTATTTATTTTAAGGATTTAAATAATTAATTTATTTGACAGAGAGATCACAAGTAGGCAGAGAGGCAGGCAGAGAGAGAGAGAGAGAGGAGGAAGCAGGCTCCCCGCGGAGCAGAGAGCCCGATGCGGGGCTCTATCCCAGGACCCTGGGATCATGACCTGAGTCGAAGGCAGAGGCTTTAACCCACTGAGCCACCCAGGTGCCCCAGGGGGAACATTTATTACTTCTATCTATCTATCTATCTATCTATCTACTTATATTGATGTATTTATTTATATCTCATTTATATTTATTTACATATGCTCGTTTATTTTAATACTTATTTATTTAAATTTTTATTGATATAATATTCAAATAGCATGAGATCAACCATTTTTAAAAGATTCTACTTATCTATTTGAGAGAGAGAGAGAGAGCAGGAGCTGGGGAAGGGACAGAGGGAGAGGGATAAACAGACTCCTCGTTGAGCTTGTCCGGCTCGATCCCAGGACCCTGAGATCATGACCTGAGGCAAATTCAGACACTTGACCAACTGATCCATCCAGGTGCCCCCCAAATCAGCCATTTTAAAGCACGCAACTTGGTAGCATTTAGTACATTCACAATGTTGTGCGACCACCACTGCTGTCTGGTTCCAAACACTTGAATCACTCCAAAAGGAGACCCTGCACCCATTAAGCTGTTGCTCCCTCCTACTACCCAGCGCCCCCAGCCTCTGGCAACCACCATTTACTTTCTGTCTCCATGTATTAACTTATTCTGGATATTTCTTTTTGTTTTTAAATTTTTTTTAAGATTTAATTTTTTTTTGACAGATCACAAGGAAACAGAGAGAGGGAGAGGAGGAAGCAGGCTCCCCACCCTGAACAGGGAGCCCGTTGCGGGGCTCGATCCCAGGACGCTGGGATTATGACCTGAACCAAAGGCAGAAGCCCAGCCGACTGAGCCACCCAGGCGGCCCTGGATATTTCATATAAATGGAGACACAATATGTGGTCTTTTGTGTCTGGCTTCTTTCACTCAGCACCATGTTTTTGAGGTTGATTCGGCTTATAGCATGGGCTACTACTTCATTTTTTTTTTCTGTTGATTAGTAATATCTCACTGTATTTATATCCCATACCTTTTTTTTTTTTAAAGATTTTATTTATTTATTTGAGAGAGAGGCAGTGAGAGAGCATGAGCGAGGAGAAGGTCAGAGGGAGAAGCAGACTCCCCGTGGAGCTAGGAGCCCGATGCGGACTCGATCCCGGGTCTCTGGGATCATGACCTGAGCCGAAGGCAGTCGTCCAACCAACTGAGCCACCCAGGCGTCCCAGCCATACTTTTTTTTTATCTATTCATCTGTCGACGGACTTTTGGCTGTTTCTACCTTTTGGGTATTATGAATTGTACTGTTGTGAATATGTGTGTACATGTATTTGGTTGAGTCTGCTTGATTTTTTTGCTGAAGATAGGATCAGCTTTTCATGCACTCAACAAATATTTGTTGAATTAGGTTTGAACGGCTGCACCAACCACTGATTTCACCAATGTTTTGCTTTACCGGAGAAAAGTCACAGAATCTTAAAAATGTTTGCGGTAAGGACTTCATAAGTCATCTTGTTCAACCCCCTCTTCATGAAACTACAAGCACTCAAAGCGCCAGTCTATTTAGAAGACCTAAAATACAGTTTACATCATGATGTGTGGTGCCCTGTTGGTATTGTTCTTTGTTAACTCAACGTGTACAATACGGCTTTTGTTGTCACAAGATTGTTCCCTTTGAGAAGTGACGGTAGGAATCTAAATTTAGCTTGTCATTCTCTCATCATTTTGCTTTTTGAAAAATTTCATGAAACCCTGCCATCAGCATTCTTTAGTTTTTGTTTTTTTAAAGATTATTTTTTTAAAGATTTTATTTATTTATTTGATAGACAGAGATCACAAGTAGGCAGAGAGGCAGGCAGAGAGAGAGAGGGGAAGCAGGCTCCCTGCTGAGCAAAGAGCCCAATGTGGGGCTCGATCCCAGTACCCTGGGATCATGACCTGAGCTGAAGGCAGAGGCTTTAAACCACTGAGCCACCCAGGCGCCCCTCAGTTTGTTTTTTATCGTTAATAGTCTCTTAGTGTTTGGTTGCTTCTCTGATTTTGTCTTATTTGAATATTAGAATATTAGAGAATATTATTTACTCATTTTATTTGAAGATCTTAAATACTTTTTTGGGGGGAGGGGAAGCAAAGTAATGCATACACATGGTTTTAAAAAATAAAGTATATCAGGGTTTATAGTGAAAAGCAACATTGTTCTGCCCACCTTCCTCACCCCATCTTCCCCAGAGATGACTACATATTTTTTTAAATAGATTTTATTTTTAAATAATCTTTATACTCAACATGGGGCCCAAACCCACAACCCTTGAGCCCAGGAGTCTCATGTTCTACCAACTGAGCCAGCCAGGTGCCCCGAGACTGCTATTTTTCTGCTTCTTGCTCTTCTGGTAGTAACTTCTGTATGTCTAAGAGTACACTTACAGAGCGTCTGGGTGGCTGCACCATTGAGCGTCTGCCTTCTGCTAGGGTGGTGATCCCAGGGTTCTGGGATCAGACCTTGCATGGGGCGCTCTGTTCAGCAGGAAGCCTGCTTCTCCCTCTCCCCCTCCCCCTGCTTGTATCCCCTCTCTTACTGTCTCTGTCTCTGTCAAATAAATAAATAAAATCTTAAAAAGAAAAAAGAAGACACTTACATTGCTATTTATTTATTTGTGGACATCCTCTACTGACAGTCTAAAGCACTACTACCCTCTCTCCCTCGACACAGTTCTACCACTATTTGTAGTTATGCCTATTGGTTACATCAATGATATTAAACCTTTATTTTTTTCGTTGCAGAAAACAAACAAAAAATCACAGATATATACTAACTTCCTCACTTTGTAAAATGAAGATTTGGGAGACCCTTCCTGGTTTTCTACTTCTGCTAACTTCCTCCATCTTCCAAAGTCTCATCAATTGAGCTGTTCTAATACTTTTACAGAAGACATTTTAAAATGAGTGCATTTTAAAATGATCAGTGGCTAAATATAAAAACGGAATGTGAGAGCTTATTTTGAGATAGGACCGAGCATGTTCTTTAGTCTTAATATTGGCCACTCTGGGGGACTGATCCCAGTCAGTGTTCTGCTAGGAGGGCTGGGACCAGGCCTTGGTCACTAAATTTAAAGGGGTACTAAAAACTCAGTAGCTTAGAGTCAGAATGTTTTGACACAATATTCAAAAAATAGAAATAAAGGCAAAAAAATCTATAATGAACACAACATCAGCATTTTAAAATAAAGACAGGCTCAGCAGAATGAGTAGGGGAGAAAAGATAAAAACAAGCGTTTACCGGAGTACCCCACCATTAGCAGTGACCTAATTTTACGGCATCTATGAGTATATAGGTTTGCTTCTTGGAGCTGAAGTGTTCAGACGAGGGGGTGAGGTGACTCTTTCAGATTAGGAATATGGATTCTGGATTTCAGGGGTGCCCCCACCACATTGACCTCGCAGCTTGAAAACCAGGGCAGTGTGGAATTAAGAAATATACTTTTTGTGATTTAAAACTTGAATCGAGGGAAGGGGCCAGCAGATAAATTTACTTTGTCCGAACTTCGAGCATTTCCAACGTAGCTCCCGGCCCGTATATATACTCTGTGCGAGCCTGTTGGTCCAGCAGCGCAGTGCTTTGAATAAAGGTCAGCAAAGCGGTCGCCCTCCCGATTATTCCCTTCTACCCCGCAGGAGGAGGAAGCCCTGGGGCCCCTTTTCCACCTCGGAGTCGCTGCAAAACGCCGGGCTTCCCCGACAGCTGCAAATTCCTCCCAGGAGCTGCAAAGGTTCTGGGGTTGCCATGGTCGGTGAGAGTGAAATGCTGGCCGCCCTCTGCGGCAGCAGCCCGGAGCAAGCTGTGGCTGCCTCCTCTCCAGTCCCTTTCAAAAGCTTTTGAGGGAGATCCCTGCGGGGAGGGAGGGAGGACGGGGCATTAACCAGGGCTTTCGTCCAAAGCGGCAGGGGCGAATAAAAGAGGCTTTTCTCAAACTAATGGATGGAGCAAGTGCTGGGCTTATTTCAAGGGATTTTAAAGCCCCGGTCTTTCCCCGGAGGAGAGGAGACTGCAGACCGAGATGGTCCTTCTCAAGCTTCACTCGCTGTAGGCGGCTCCTTCCAGGTTTTCCCAGGGATTCCGCACCGGGCGTCTTTCCCCGGAGGGAGTGGAGGGCAGAGACGACGCTCCTTAAACTTAACCTGCAGTGGGCAGCTCCTCCTAGCTGGTATCCAAGGATTTCTCACCCCGGTCTGGTCAAAAAGAAAAAAGGGGGGGGGGGAAGGAAAAAGAAAAAGTCATTCAGCCCCACGCTAGCAGGCTGTGGTCAGGACAGTGAATGGAGCTCTCGGGTGTGACTTGCTAATTCTGGGAACACTCTCAGAAAATGCGCCACTAACCGAAACGAGGAGAAGCCCCTCCGTGCGGGCCGCTGGGGGCTTCCCCCACACCTCCCTCCCATCCCGGTCCTCAGTGGGATCCGAGGGCTGGACGGCGGGCGCGCCGAGCGGCTAGAGCGCGGCTTCCAGGCAGCGGCGGGTGCAGACAAAGAGGCGGCGGTGCCGGGCTCGGGCCGCGGCCGGGGGTGGGCGCGGAGCTCCGGGCGCCCGGCAGCCCGGCCGGGGGCGGGCGCGGAGGCAGAGCGCGCGGGGAGGAGCCGCGGCGGCGTCTTCTCCTGGCGGCGCGCGCCCGCCCGGCCCTGCGGCGGCGGCGGCGGCGCGTCACACTCTCCCCCGCCCCGAGCCGACGAGCCGGGAGGCGGGAGGCGGCGGCCGCGCGGCTGCTGCTGCTGCTGCTGCAGTGGGGCAGGTGGCGGCGACTGGCGGCGACCGAGGCGGCGGTGAGCGGGGCGCGGCGCGGGCCTTCTCCCCTTCCCTGGTGCCCCCCTCCCCTTCCCCTTGCTCCCGGCCGGGCCCGCTCCCGTCCGCCGGGCTCGGGGGTCGGAGGTTGGCGGCCGAGTCCGGCGTCCGGGAGGGCCCCGAGTGCCTCGAGCGGGGCGCTTCCGAGGGGACCCCGGGGGTCCCGAGCGGGTGGCCCTGGAGGCCGGGCGTCCCCGGGGTGCCCCACCGCGGAGCCGGAAAAGTGGCCGGCCCTGTCAGCGCCGAGCCCGGCCTTCCCTTCCTCCGTCCGCCTCAAGATGGAGCTTGGACTCCTTGCCCCTGCGCCGCCCTAGGCGCCGCTCCCTCCCGGGCTCCCCGCTCCCCTCCCCTCGGCCCTGGGGGGCTTGGGGGCGGCCGGGACCCCCGCAGAGGCCGAGCCCCGGCGGGACCTGTTGCCCCCGGGCGCTGCCGCCGGGTCTCGGGAGCGTTCCTCGGGCCCTGCCACCCGGTGCCCGCGAGCCGGAATGGAGGGCACCCTGGCCTCCGTGCGTGCGCCGGCCGGCGGGCTGGCCCCGCTAGCCTCCGGCCAGGCAGGCCGTGGCTTTTGTCCCTCTCCCCCAAGGTGGGACTGTGATTCTCCGAGAGGGTGGAGGACACGAGGTGACAAGGGTTTCTGAAATAACACCACTGCCCCGTAACCCGAGCTTTCTCCCTCGGCAGGGGATTGGCTCGGAGGACAGATGACACTTGTTTAGAGGTTATTTTAAAAGCAGAGCCTTCTGATTCCCCTAATTTGGAGGTCCTCTGGTTCAAAAATGTGATTTTGATTTGGGGATAAACCCTGAACTCGGCTGTTTCTCCACTTCGTGTGGCGGAAGGGAGGAGCACCACCCCCTCCTCCCTTCACAGCCTCACCTCTTTGGTATGAAGAGATTCCACGTCAAGTCTGTAATCTTCTACATACCTGTTTTTAGCAAAACTTGGTCACCAGTTACCGTATTTTAAAAGGAGGGTAGAGAAAATTGGATTTTTTTTTTTTTTTTAAGCGACCTTGCCTTCTTCCTGTTTTAGGTTAGGACAGTGCCTGGCCAGTAAGAGCTCAGAAATTTGTGTTGCTGCTGTTGGGGTTATCATTCTGGTTGGTGTTACTGTTTTAATATTATTACTATAACCTGTGGTATCCACAAATCAGGAGAACAAATGTGTTTGGCTTTGGGGTTTAATGATAACCTTTTACAAGGATCTTCAGTTATGTTGCTCCTCAGCCTTGGGGCAGTTTTTTCCTCTGGAAATAATAACAATTAACCTTTAGTGAGGGCTTCCTTTGGTCAGGCTTTGGGCAAGTCTTTTATGTTTTATCTCATTAATCAGCTTCACCCAAGGAAGGTGCTGTCATTATCCCCATTTTACACAGGAGGCACGGAAAGGTCAAGTACCTTGCCCAGGGTCATACAGCTAATAAGTGGTGGTGTCAGGATTTGAGCTCAGGTATTGACTCCAGGTGCTTAGTTGTGAGATTAGTATGTTGAATTCCTGGCAAGGAGCGAGGCTGAGCTCTATTATACCAAAGGAAGTAGACGATTGCTAGAACAAGGCTGGTGCTGGGTTTTTGACATTCACAGAAAGAGTACATCTTAAACCTCCTCGTTCAAAGGAGTAAAAATAAAATTGAAAATGGGTGGGATCTCTTGTACGTATTGTCCGAAGATAAAGATCGTGCCCTTCTCTACCTTTTCAAGAATGGCTAAGCCATCTGGTTTCTGTTGTTTAGGAGTTTCAAATTTGGTGCCCTTCTTACTTGTATTAAATTTTTTTCTTTGAGATTTTATTTATTCACCTAACAGAGAGAGAGGTCACAAGTAGGGAGAAAAGCAGGCGGGGGGGGTGGGGGGGTGGGGGGGTGGGGAAGCAGGCCCCCCGCTGAGCAGAGAGTCTGATGCATGGACCCTGGGATCATGACCCAAGGGAAGGCAGAGGCTCAACCCAATGAGCCACCCAGGCACCCTCAAATTTTTTTTTTTTTTTTTTACCCAGTGTCTAGCATTGAGTCTTTTGCATCCCATGTCACTCATACACATTAATACATGTGAACTTAACTCAGTGTTTGACCCTTGCTTTTAAATACTGTCTCTGTTGGGCTTCTAAGCCCAATCGATGATTAATAAGCAATGAACTGGTCCTCTCATACTCCATACAAAGGTAGACATCTTTGAATTTTTCACTTCAACACACCCGGTGTTCCTGATTATTATTTACAGATATATTTCTGGCCATATGTGGCCGAACACACACACACACACACACACACACACATACATTTAATATATGTGTATTTCATTCTGGGAATGTATATGGTAAGGACCTTTCACTTTATTTTCAGATTTTTAAAAGTTAAAGAAAAAAAATTTTTTTAAAGTAATCTTTACATCAGCTGGGACTCGAACCCATCAAGAGTTTCATGCTCCAGCAACCAAGCCAGCTAGATGCCCCTTTTATTTCACTTTATAGCACCCTCTGCAGGTTTCTGCAGAATAGTGTTTGGTAAAATTGCAAATATGAGGTCAGTATGTTTTAAGATTGGCTTTAGAGGGTGCCTGGGTGGCTCAGCGGGTTAAGCCTCTGACTTCAGCTCAGGTCACGATCCCAGGGTCCTGGGATGGTGGGATGGAGCCCCACATTGGGCTCCCTGCTCAGAGGGGAGCCTGTTTCTCCCTCTTCCTCTGCCCCTCTGCCTGGTTGTGTGCCCTTTCTCTCTCAAATAAATAAACAAAACCTTTAAAAAGAAAAAAAAAAAAAAGATTGGCTTTAGAGAGGTCAAACCTAAAGAAAAAAGCAGAGGGTAGGGTAGGAAATTTACATGGAGATGGCTTAATATTTTTTTAAAAGATTTTATTTATGTATTTGACAGAGAATACAAGCAGGGGAAAGAGGAGAGGGAGAAGCAGGCTCTCCACTGAGCAGGGAGCCCAGTGTGGGACTCAGTCCCTGGACCCTGAGGATCATGACCTGAGCTGAAGGCAGACGCTTAACCGACTGAGCCACCCAGGCATCCTGAGATGGCTTAATATTAACATTAAAAGGAAATTTTGGGGACGCTTGGGTGGCTCAGTTGGTTAAGCGGCTGCCTTCGGCTCAGGTCATGATCCCAGCGTCCTGGGATCGAGTCCCACATCGGGCTCCTTGCTCGGCAGGGAGCCTGCTTCTCCCTCTGCCTCTGCCTGCCACTCTGTCTGCCTGTGCTTGCTCTCTCCTTCTCTCTCTGACAAATAAATTCAAATAAAAAAAAAAATTTTTAAAGGAAATTTTGTTCAGTATTAACCAAAGACTTTTTAACCCCATGTAACTTTCTACTTTATCCCAATTATCAGCTTCTTAATTCTCTTTCTTGTACAAATGAGGTGTGAGGTCCAATGTTTTTTCAGATGTTAAGAGCGGACAGTGTTGTTGGTCAGTCCAGAGAAGCTGATAGTTCTTTACAGTGTTTTTGAAGTGTTATGATATTCTCCCCAAAGGCAGCAGGTGGGGCTGTGGGGTATCTATCTGTGGGCTGTATTAAGTCTCATTTGGTATTCACACAACAGATATTTATTGAGCATGGCTCTGTGCCAGGTGCTGTTCTGGGTGCTGATGGTATAGCAATGAATAAAACTGAGATCTTTGTTCTCCTAGAGCCCCCTTCGAGTAGGGGAGGAATACAATAACCATTTCAATTAAAAATATTATATGTTGTACAGTGTTACATGGTATGAAAAAAAATAGGGAAGAGGAAAAATGTAGTTTTGGGGACAAGAGTTAAAGTAATTGAAATTTTCGGTAGGGTGGCAAGAGGAGACCTTGAGGAGAATGTGACTTCAGTTAAGAACTAGAGGAAGTGAGGGAACGTAGGTCCCTGAGGGAAGGGCACAGTAGGAAGATGGAACAGCAAGTACAAAGGTCCTGAGGTGGGAGTTTGGGAGGGGACGGATGATTTAAGGCCATATACTTTGTAGTCCTTAAAATATGTATTAAAATATTTTAAAATAGTGAAAGATACAGATAACATTATTGATTTTATTGAAGAAGAAGTTAAATATGTGGGAGCATATGAGGCTCAAAGAATTTTACCAACTTGCCTAAAAGGCCACAAGGCTGGTGAATACAGAGCTAGAAATTGAACCCTGCTTTATGGTATTTCAAGCAGTGTGCAGAATATGTTGGCAATGGCACCTTAGTACCAAAAAAGGTACTTGATGTTCAGACTTGCTATGGAGTGCATGCTTTGCTATTTGTATGCAGGATCTTTGCTCAGCCCTGGGAGGCCTTGTAACTGACATTTGCATATATAGTTTTTTCCTGGAATTGTGCTCCTGGCAGCAAAGCCTTCCTTTTTAGTCTTGAAAGTTTCATGGTTCAAAATCTGTTTAATATAAACTTTCATGTAAGTTTCTTCAGTCTTAATTGGAAAGCATTGTCAGTATTGCCCTGGATGTGAATTTTTTAGATTACTGTTTAGGGAGGCTTTAAACTATTACAGCATCTTATATATTTTTAATATATGTAGTGTATGTTTCCCATGTAGATGGGACTCAGAGAATCCATATGCTTTAAATCACCATTTCAGTTACAATGCTCTTTTAAGGGAAAACAGATTGACTGATGGTACTACACAAGAATTTCAAGAGCGACCTCTTTAGATTTCAGTCGGGAACAGAGAAGGTACCTTTTTTTTTTAAGGTTGGCAGATAGTAATTAACCAACCTTGGATTTGGCTAGGGATTCTGGGTTAATATCCTGGTCCTGGCACCCAGTGCCAAGGAATCTTGGCCACCATTAGTGAAGAGATTTTTTTTTTTTTTTTAATCTCCATCTGGCACTTCCAGAAGAACAGATTCCACTAGCACTAACTCAATGGGTGGGTCTGGTTTTTTAATTATCTTTAAGTGGTTCAGCAGCAAAATCTTAAAACTATTCTTTGTGAAATCTTTGAAAAGAGGAAGTAGTCCTATTACAGAATCCCTACTGGGAACTCTCTTTGGTATTTCTTTTTCTGGGGAAATGTATTCTCTTCTACCTCTTCTCAGGGATCCTAATGAGAGTACAGACATTTTCCTGCCCTAATGTTTTACATAAGCATAAGGTCTAATATACTTGTGACTCAAATCAAGTAGTTTGATATTTGTATTCGCCTTTGCTTACTTACGTCTAAGTATAGCTTGGATTAGATCCCAGTTTAAACTCTGCCCATTTTTCACACTTAAAATTGCCGAGTCCTTGATTTACTGTATCTTCTCCGAAGTTAAAGACCTGAAGATCCAGATGTTCGGGATGTACAAATCACCTGAAACTTGGGTTTGATGTATAAAGGGATGGCAACCATAATGAGATTTTTTTCTCAGATCCTACAGATCTCAGTCGTGTAGTGCATTGAAATATTTGGCATATTTTCTCCCCCTCTCTCCTCAGGAAAGATAAGAGATATTAGGGATATTTTCTTTAAAATCTTGTAAACAAATCTTTTGACCTCCTGCCTTATCTCTTTAACTGATTTACTCCTAAGAATGATATCTTACTGGAGATATTATGTTCTAATACCTTAAGGCAGGAAGGATCCTATTAGACTTTTCTTTTCCGGACTATGGAATAAATAAGCTTTATAGGCATGGTCATTTTTTCTTTTTTATGGCCTAAGTGAAAGAAAACTATTATCATTAAGTTTCTTTCACACATGGGTGACTAGAAAAAACTGTATGTCTTGAAACCATATTGCTGATTACTGTTGTAAGGCATATATGGCTTATTTAGGTTGCTATATTGAGAATCTAGTTGCAGAGTCAAACTTAGATCTTATTTTATTTTTTTAAAGATTTTATTTATTCATTTGACAGAGAGTACAAGCAGGGGGAGCAGCAGGGAGAGGGAGAAGCAGGCTTCCCGAGGAGCAAGGAGACTGATGCGGGGCTCCATCCCAGAACCCTGGGACCATGACCTGAGCCAAAGGCAGACACTTAAATGACTGAGCCACCCAGGCGCCCCTCAAATCTAGATTTTATTTTTACTTTTATTTTTTTTAATATTTATTTATTTAACAGAGAGAGACACAGAGAGAGAGGGAACACAAGCAGGGAGAGTGGGAGAGGGAGAAGCAGGCCTCCCATTCAGCAGGGAGCCTGAGGTGGGCCTTGATCCTAGGACCCCGGGATCACAACCTGAGCTGAAGGCAGATGCTTAACCGACTGAGCCACCAGGCACCCCGGTCCTTATGTTTTAATAATATATATTAGTTGTCTTATAATATGTGGGTTCGACGCATAATGTATAAAACAAACACATACAGGGACGCCTGGGTGGCTCAGTTGGTTGGGCGGCTGCCTTAGGCTCGGGTCATGATTCCAGCCAGTGTCCTGGGATCAAGTCCCACATCGGGCTCCTTGCTTGGCGGGGAGCCTGCTTCTCCCTCTGCTTCTGCCTGCCATTATGTCTGCTTGTGCTCGCTCCCTTGCTCCCCCCACCCTCTGACAAATAAATAAATAAAATCTTAAAAAAATAATAAAACAAACACATACAAAACACAGAAAAAAGCAAGTTACCCATAATCCTACTGCCCAGAGAAAATCATTTCAGTGTTTTAGAGTATGTCCTTCCATCTGAATTTATATTACTATTTTTTTTAAGATTTTATTTATTTATTTGACAGAGAGAGATCACATAGGCAGAGAGGCAGGCAGAGAGAGGGGGGCAAGCAGGCTCCCTGCTGAGCAGAGAGCCCGACGTGGGGCTCAATCCCAGGACCCTGAGATCATGACCTGAGCTGAAGGCAGAGGCTTAACCCACTGAGCCACTCAGGCTCCCCAATATTACTATTTTTAATTAATTAAAAGTGTAAAATTTTCACTGGTAATACTCTTAGCAAACCAGCATGAGAAATCAGAACTGCAGTTAAGTTTGAGGTCCTGGATTTGCTTCAGCCTCAGCTTGAGCAAATTGCTTAACCCCTCTCTAGTTGTTGCTCTGTAAAGTGGGGGGGACACCTGTCCTGTCCACCCTGTGTGGGTGCTGTACTAATGGAAGGAATTCAGCTTTGTTGAACCGATTGTTAGGTGGTAGCTGTATAGCGGAGGGAGTCCAGGCTTTCAGATGCCAAGTCGGCCAGGGAACATGAAGACAAAGGAAAGGCGAGTTCTGTATCACTGGTTCCCCGTGATTGTTTTGTGCGCGGTTAGGTTTCTAGAAAAGCTTTTTGGGTGAATATGACCAATAGAAAGTGTCCTGTGTGTTTGGGGAGAAACCTCCAGAAATGCCAGTTTATCAAACATCTGTTGTGTTCGGAAGACTCTCCGGGAACTCTGTGTCTCACGAGTGAGACAGCGGCAGTGAGTATGGGGGGACCTAAGGTGGGACCCTGGATGGTCATCACTTATTAGGGTTGGCTGTGTGTGTGTCTAGGAGGGAGTCCAGGAAGGATTCCCATGTAGGAATTAGCACTTGTGTTTGCTATTGGTGGAAATCTGGGGTTTTGAGGCAGGGATGGTTTAGGTTAAGACATCCGAGACCAGACTGAGCAAAGATAATGAGGCGTCAAAGTAGCGCGTTGAGGCAGTAGCAGATAGTCTGCTGCTCTGTATTTGAGGGCAAGCAACAGGAAGTAAAACTAAGAAGTGTGCTTTATATCAAGGAGCGGCTTCCCTGCCCTGATGAGGAGTTCATCCTGCTGGTCTCCAGCAGTAATCACCGAGTTTTCTGCAAGTCCTTTTTCCGTTGTTTGGTAAAAAATAGCGGCTTGTAGGTGGTGAACAGGAAAAACTGCTGGGTAGACGGTCTTGTTTGTGCAAAGCTGGACCACTGTCACCACCATCAGTTTTAGTATCTTTTCTTCATACCAGGAAGAAACCCTGTATTCCCAGCCCTTCAGTCTGTCTCTACAGACTTGGCTGTTCTAGACATTTCACATAAATGGAATCGTACAGTATGACTGACTTCTTTCACTTAGCAAAACGTTTTCAGAGTTCATCCACGTTGGAGCATGTGTCAGTTCTCCTTCCTTTTTAGGGCTAAATAATTTTCCATTGCTTGGATATACCACCTTCTTATTGTTCATCAGCTGATGGACATTTGGGTTGTTTCACTTTAAAAAAATATATTTTATTTATTTATTTGAGAGACAGACAGCACGAGCAAAGAGAAGGTCAGGGAGAAGCAGACTCCCCGTGGAGCTGGGAACCTGATGTGGGACTCGATCCGGGGAATCCAGGATCATGACCTGGGCTGAAGGCAGTTGCTGAACCAACAGAGCCACCCAGGCACCCCGGGTTGTTTCACTTTTTGCCTGTTAGGAATAATGCTATTTTGAGCATTTGTGTTTGTGAGTGGACTTACGTTATCATTTATCTTGGGTGTTTAGCTAGGAGTGGAATTGCTGGTTCATGTGGGTACTCTACCTTTTTGAGGAACCACACAGCTGTTTTCTAAAGTGATTGTGCCATCAGCAGCGAGTGAGGTTCCATTTTTCCCACACCGTTGCCAACTCATTCTGGTTTATTTTAATTTATTGCAGTCATCCTAGTGAGGGTGAAGTGCTGTATGACATCTCACTGTAATTTCGATTTGCATTTGCCTCATGACTAGTGATGTTGAACTCCTTTTCATATGCTCATTGGGCATTGTCTAGTCTCTTAGGAGACTATACCAATTTTTTATTTCGACCTCCCAAATATTAAGTGTAAAAACAGCGTGCAAAACACTAGTATGTTAGTGTTTAGCATTAAAGTATACAAAAGAATACTGTCTTCTTTTCCAGTTATTTTTATTGTGGTAAAATACATGTAAAATTTACCATTGTAACTATTTTAAAGTTTACAGTTCAGTGACGTTACCTTCCTGTCGCGCAGCTATTGCCACCATCTGTTTCCAGAACTTTCTTCATCTTGCAAAAGTGAAACTCTGTATCCATTAAACATAGATATCTATTCCCCCTCTCCCTGCCCCTGGCAATCACCATTCTTCCTTCTGTCTCTGTGACTTTGATGACCTCATATAAGTGGAATCACACAGTACTTGTCTTTTTGTGAGTGACTTACTTCACTCCGCATGATGCCCTCCGGGTTCATCCATGTTGTAGCACGGGTCAGAGTTTGTTTCCGTTTGAAGGCCGAATCCTATTCCATGATATGTATAGACCATGTTCTTCTGCCTGTCTGCTCATCTCTCCGTGGGTACTCGGGGTGCTCGTGTGTTTTAGATACTATGAGTAATGCTGTGAACATGGACATACAAATACCGCTCTGAGACCCTGCTTTTGGTTCTTTTGGATCTGTACCCAGCAGTGGAATTGTTGGGTCATATGAATTCTTTTCACCTTTTTGAGACACCACCATTCTGTTTCCACAGCACCTGCACCATCGTGCATTCCCAGCAGCAGTGAGAAGGGCTCCAGCTTCTCCATGTCCTTGCCAACCCTTTGATTTCCTGATTTTTGGTAGTAGTCGTCGTAATGGGTGTGAGGTGGTATCTCCCTATGATTCTGATTTGCATTTCTCTAAAGATTGGTGACCTTGAACATCTTTTCATGTGCCTGTTGGCCATTTGTGTATCTTTGAAGGAATTGTGTATTCTAGTCCTTTGGCCAGTTTTAAGTTGACTTTTTGTTGTTGAGTTCACCAATTATCTTTTATCTCATGTATCTGTCAGGCATTTGAGTACCTATTGTAGGGAACTAGCCCAGATGTTGGAGATACAGAGTTGAGTAAAACAGGCACACCTCTGCCCTCGTGGAACGCAGGGCTTGTATGGAAGTCAGTCCTTTGCCTGGCAGCAGATCCTGGCTCTGTTACTTTATGAAGACCTCCTGCCAACCACTTAACCTTTTGGAGCTCAGTGTTCTCATCTGTAAATTGGGGATTATAGCTACTTCATGTAGTTGCAATGCAGATTAAATGAATTAATGTGTGGAAAACTCAGTAAATGTTAGAATTCTTCTTTCCCTTTCATGTAGTCCCTGGTGTCTTCCTGGCTGCCTGTTGGTAAGGAAGTTAGGTGTCAGCTCAGTTTTCTTCTTTCATTTAAGTCAGAATGGGGAAAAACCCACTTCTACCCATATGGGAAATTAAAACCTGTCTTCCTGGCCATATTTTTTAGTTAGTTTGAGTAGGAGTGCCTTGCCATTATTAAAGGGCACATTTTTAATGAACAGTTGTCACTGAAGAAGTTGTAATTTATAAGGAGTTAAATATTTCGCATGGAGAGGCATCTCCTGCTCCTCATGTCAGAACTCGTGCCTTGCCAAATTTCAGGCCCTTTGTATGTTTGTCAGTTTTATTTCCCAGAGTTTAATTAAAGGTGAAGTTTTTCTTTTCTTTTTATGGTTTTAACTAATGTCTACATCCATCATGCGACTTGAACCCACAATCTGGAGATCAAGAGTCATGTGCCCCTATGGACTAAGCCAGCCAGGCACCCCAAAGGTGGGCTGATAGGACCTGCTGTGTGTCTGTATAGAAGATTACCTAAGCAGGGAAAAAAATAACCAACAACGAAGCTGGGTATTAAGTTCCAAATGAAACTATTTCCTAGTCTCTGTTTATAGTATCTAGGGTGCTTATACAGAAAAGCATCTTAGGGACTTGTACGGAAAATGAGTCGAGTGGTATCTTCTCTTGAAATAGCCAGGTGTCCTTCAGTACTGTGAAAACAGAAATGTGATTTCTGCCCTGCATTGGATCTGAAAATCTATATAGCAAATATTAAATTTGCTTATTTGCAGAGTAAAAACAAGAGGGATTTTATAAAGAGGGGAAAAAAACCAAGTAAGTGTTTTGTGAGTTATCTCTGTGCCTTTTTCTTGTTCAGAACAAACAGCTGGTGTGTGTTTGCTTTTAGTATGGGCAGGGTCTGACTGTTTAAGGGGAAGAGACAGTATGCTTTTATTCTTTTGTGAAGATTGGAAAGGGACACCAATTTTAACCTGCCTGGGGATTGACTCCTCTCCCTGCTGTATACAACAGCTTAGAAACTTCTATTCATCAGCACTCTTTAGGGTCAGGAGTTTTTACTCTGGAGATTGAGGTTTTATGTCCTAGACTCTTAAGTAACTGGGAACTTAACAAGTGATTTCACTTTTTAGAGTCCATTTCCTCAGTGGTAAAATGAGGAAGTTGAACTAGATTGCTAAGGTCTCTTCTGAGTCTGAAATTTTATGATGCTATATTAAGCACATTTGAGCCTTTTGACACGTTAGTATAATTGACTGCTGTCGACCTATTAAGTAAGTTCTTCTGGGAGACACTAACCAGGCCTAGTCATTTCTGTCCTTTTTAAGATCTTTCTCTAAGCCGGTGGTATTAGAGTTATAGTCGCACAAATTTGTAGAAATTTGTGTAAATGAGCAAAATAGCTCAAATTACTCAGCTTTCAGTGTTCCCTTTTAAAAAAATTTTTTTGCAGATGGAGGAACTTGGGGAGGCTGCATATTTTCTGTTTAAGTAACAGGAACATAAAATCTCCACTCAAACTTAGCTGTACAAAGACATTCATAATTGCAGGCGGTTGCATCATGACATAGAGTTTCATCTTCTAGAAAGATTGCCTAATGCTCCAGATCTCTTTGGCTTGGTTGGATTTCGGTCCCCCCCCTTCTCCTTTTTAAAACTGTTACAGGCTTTGAAATTCTGGGTACAATTTGTATTCTGTACTATGTCATACAGTGAGGCTTAAAAACATGATTTTCAAGCACAGAATAATTTTTGAATTGGTCATGTCTGTCTGTTGATACCCTAATTCTGACTTCATTCAACATACCCTATTCTGACTTCATTCAACATACATCCTGTACTGAGTCTTCAGCCACTTAAAATTCTACTTCTGACTTTGATGGAGAGATGTAAAATTTTCTGTTTACCTTCAGTAACTTATTATATGATACTCTCAAACGAGCACTTAAGGTTGGTAGACTGATTTTATGAATTGCTTTGTAAGGCCCCTACCTTAGAAATTGGAAGTACAACAATTCAAATGTGGCACCATTTGAATTAAGGAGTCAGTTAATCTCCTGATCCTTCCTGGCTTGTGTCCTTTAGTGTATAAATGTGCTTTTCACATTGATTTTTTTTTTTAAGATTTTTAATTTATTAGAGAGCAAGCAAGCATGAGCAGGAGGGACAGAGGGAGATGCAGACTCTCACTGAGCAGGGCCTTTTAAGGGGCTTGATCCTAGGACCCTGGGATCCTGACCCGAGCTGAAGGTAGACACTTAAGTGACTGAGCCACCCAGGTGCCCCTCACATTGATCCTTTTAAGCAAACAGTGACTACACTATTTACTTATCTTTTATCTTTTGTGCTCTATCCTTGCTAGACATGTGCACTTTGTTTTTAATTTTTGTGTTAACTTTAAAGCTGTTTGACTCTGGTTTG
This sequence comes from Mellivora capensis, assembly GCA_004024625.1. Classification (NCBI taxonomy): domain Eukaryota; kingdom Metazoa; phylum Chordata; class Mammalia; order Carnivora; family Mustelidae; genus Mellivora; species Mellivora capensis. The sequence goes on along the minus strand of PISX010020665.1, from coordinate 7,628 downwards.
TTTAAAAAGTTACATCATGTATTGTTATTTTTGCTTGTTCTCAGTCTTAGGCTTATGCTACTATATATTAAACATTTTTTTAAAAGATTTTATTTATTTGAGAGAGAGAGAGAGAGAGGGAGAGACAGAGCACAAGCAGGAGGAGGGTGAGTGGAAGAGGGAGAGAAGCAGACTCCCAGTTGAGCAAGTAGCCTGACGGCTTAATCCCAGGACCCTGGGATCATGACCTGTGCTGTAGGCAGATACTTACCTGACTGAGCCACCCAGGCGTCACTATATTATACTGTATCTCAGTATTTCATGATACTCTCTTAAGAACACCACTATTTTCAGATGCTTTGGCCTCCTGAACAAATTTGAGACATTGTCCACCCTTTTAGGTTTATGCCTTGGAAAGACAGAGTCAGCCTTCAGGAAGATGGATTCTCTTTCTCCTTTCCACTCTGGAAAATTGTTCTTTTCTCGTGTACGTTTGTTTCTGACAGGGCTGCATGGCCTTTTCCCCTGGTTGATCTTTTCAGTGTTCCTGAGTCTTTTAATCCTCTGCTGGAGATGGTGGGATAAAGAAACAGAGGGGCAGTTTGGAATTTCCTCGTCGTCACAGGCACCAGCCTTCCTAGACTTACCGCTCAGGTTTAAGACTTTATCCTGTTACCCTGTAAGCCAATCACTTAGTTGCTGCAGAAACCAAATGGCCCCAGACTCCTCCTTGATCTTCTCTCTGGTTTACCGCACTTGTTATGGCCCTGATTCGAAGCAATGGATCTGTGGCCTGTGCCCTGAGCTGTGTTTGGTGACCTCTCCTGCGTTTTTCCTCTGCTCAAGGGGCTAGCTTCTGGAAGGTCAGCTGGCCTTAGGCAGCTTCATGTCACTTATCATCAGTTCATACCAACTGACCCTCATGTGCTTGACAGATACTCCACTCTGGAGGAGATGCTCTCCATCCCCCAACGAGTATTCTGTGTCTTCATTGACAAGACGAGTTTCTCAAAAGTTAAAATGTGGGACAGTGCCTTTTCTTCCCTGGGTCTTAAATTTTAAATTATAGTCACTAAACTTCAAAGTCAAAGACAATTTACTAAAGTTTGGGGGACAAAAATATCGGATTAGTAAGAAATGAATAACCAACTGCAGTTAACCCTTAGCATCTCTAATGTCCTGCAGTTTTTCCCTCCAGTCCCCAACCTTGTCTTTTCACATGTTCTGATCTCTCCAATCCTCAACTCTGCCTTGGTTTCTTACAATCAGAAAGGCAGCAAAAGCTAAGCACGATGCTGCTTCAGTAGAATAATGCTCTCATTCCCCTCTTTGTTCTTGAGATGCTGCCTCTGCTATATTGGCCTTAAATCTACCAGTCACTAACTCTCTGGTTCCTCTCGTGATTCTTGAGACACACTTATTAAATTTTCATCCGTAACTCAATCTCTGTACTTTGCTTTGAGTTTTACTGGCCATCACTTTGTGCTATAAGCAGGTCATCTTTATACATTATATATCCCCTGTCAAACAGATACTTATTTTTTATTTTAATTTTTGTTTTTTAGAGAGACAGAGTATGCATGCACACTCACACTCAAGCTGGGAGATGGGCAGAGGAAGAGGGGGAGAGAGAATCTTAAGCAGGCTCCATGCTGAATGGAGCCCCAAGACCCTGAGATCATGACCCAAGCCAAAATCAAGATTTGTATGCCGAACTGAGCTACCCAGGCATCCCTCAAATAGATATTTTTTAAAAATTTTTTGTAGATTTTATTTATGTATTTATTAGAGAGAGAGAGAGGGAACACAAGCAGGGAGAGTGGCAAGGAGAGGGAGAAGCAGGCTCCCTGCTGAGCGGGGTTGTGGGGGGACACTCCATCCCAGGACCTGGAGATTAAGACCTGAGCCAAAGGCAGATGCTTAAACAACTGAGCCACCTAGGCACCCCAATCAAATAGATATTTTAAAGATCCTCTTATTATAAATGCTTTACCCCCTTTTTTATCTTAACAATTAAATTATTCAGTTTTATATTCAGGATTTTACAGGATTTTTCCTTTTCCTCACATGTGTGTTTTAATGAAGTTGGAAAGATGAATGTTGTACACCCAGGGGGATTTAGGGCAACTGGCAACTTATTACTGATGCCAAGAGGAAGGCCACTTCATTTACATTCTACCTTAAGCATGTGTTCTAGACCTATACTGTCCAGTACATAGCCACATATGTTGAGCACTTGAAATGTGGTAAGTCCTAGTTGAAATGTGCTGTAAATATAAAATACCCAATGGGTTTCAAAGACCTAGTAGGAAAAAAGAATGTGATACAGCCTATTATATTTTTAAAAAAGATTTTATTTATTTATTTATTTATTTATTTATTTATTTATTTATTTCAGAGAGAGAGTGCAAGAGCACAAGCAGGGGGGAAGGGCAGAGGGAGAAGGGAGAAGCAGGCTCCCCACTGAACAGGGAGTCTGATGTGGAACTTGATCCCAGGATGCTGGGATCATTATCCCAGCCCAAGGCAGATGCCCAACTAACTGAGCCACCCAAGTGCCCCAGTCTGTTAATAATTAATATTGATTACATTTTGAAGTAATATTTTGGATATATTCGGTTAAATAAAATGTTATTTCCGCTGGTTTTAGTTTTCTAAACATAGTTACTAGATAATTCCAAAATTTTGGATTTGTCTTACAACATATTTTCATCAGACAGTGCTGTTCTAGAAAGTATGCTGGTGTCAACAGAGATAATGATCTAACTTGAGACTTACAGCTCTTACATACCATTCACTAGAGGTAGTAAATTGAATAGTTTACCCATAGCATCATTGACTTACTTTTAAAAAGAACCCCCCAGGTGGGAAACTGTATTGCTGTCATCTTCGTCAACGGCTTGGAGATAGCAGGATAGAGTTACTTGGTGCTTTAGTTTGAAAATTGCAGTATTGCATCATTTTACGAGTTCTTGTTTTGATGTTGAGTCAGTTTAGAACTTTTTTGAACTCTTACTGTGTACCAAATACTTTCTTTCTTAGGTCCTTTGGATGCAAAGACAGATCTCACCCCTGACCATGAGGAACTTAGTCATCGTGTGCCATGTAAACAAGAGTGTGATTCCTTGTTAGTAATAGAAGACTGCCCAGTGGCTAGTGGAGGGCCCAGAAGGAAGAGCTAGGCAGGGACAGTCGCCAGGAAGGTCCCAGCGAGGAGAGGACGCTCTGCCTGTGTTCTTTCAGAGAATGTCCGGGATAGAATGTGCAGTGTGCAGCAGTAAGGGCTTTGCTGCATGAACAGCCCATCCTTGGGAGGTGACTGCTCTTCCCATCCCAAGAATGTAAGCTCAGCCCAGCCAGGAAAGATGTGTTAAATTGGCCCCAGGCAGGCCTGTCAGCTTATTGCTTGGCTTTTGGTGGTCTTGGGTGAAGTTGGAATACTTGACCTTCTTTGTTTTACTCAAAAGTGAAAGAAAATACATAAATGCTCTTCAGTTTTGTCTTCTCCAGGCCTTTCTGTACACAGATACGATGTGAATGAAACCGAGAGAGAGAATAAAATCGAATGACTTGCCTTTCTTTAGTGGAAACATGAGTCAGTTTGGAAAGCTACCAGAGTGTTGTGTAAGGGTTTTCAGTGGCTGAAGCAGACCGGCTCGGGTTACACTGCATCTCCCCTGTTGGGGGTGGGGGACAGCAAGTGACATAGCATACAACAGACACTTACATAACCATGACTCCAGGGGACAGGATTAAGCTGTGAATGAACCTCCCAGACTCCGGAATATGATATGAGAACACAGCCTTTGAGTTTTTCTCTCAAGCTGGACTTGAAAATGAGCTTCAGAAACACTTCACTCCAACTAGACTTTCCATTACCCTCGGAACTTCGTTACCTTCCCTTTTGTTATTAAGTTCGTGAACTCTGATCCTTTTAGAATTAGAAGGGAGCTCAGAAGTCTCAGAGTGCAGCTTTCTGTAGGTAAGTCTTGTAACCTGTCTGGGGCCGGATTTTTTCCGCCGTCCCCTGCAGGGCACAGTTGAAACCTGGGTCTCCAGATGTCCCTCTACCACGGCATGTGGCCGTCTTCCCGGGGCTCAATACCAAACGCTCTCTCCTGGCAGATGAACTTCATTGCAGTCTCAGATTCTGCAACTCACTCCCCTTTGCCTCCCAACAGAATTTCCAGAGTTAGTAAATAATGGAGGATTTTTGTTTCGCTCATGGGACACAGCGGACCATGAAGGGACTAGGTGAGCTGTGGGGATGTGATTTGCCTGGGAAGCTGCCATGCTGTGCTGGAGGGTGCCAGGAAATGCTGAGCTTGCTGGGAACTGATCTTATCAGACAGGTCTCTCTCCGCACATGGCAGAGTGCTCTTACTGTGGCAAAGTTAGAGCCACAGTGGCTTTTCTTCCACTCTGGACCCTTGCCGTCTCAGGGAGTTTGGATTTGAAATCCAAAACAGTCAAACCACGAAAGGATGGAGTTGGAAATGGATCTGACTTAGTAACCTCTAGTTATACCTGAAGATACCAAGGTCTGGGCAGGAGTTAAAGGCTAATTCAAGGTCATCCAGCGGGGACAGAATCCAGGTGTTCATTTCTTAGTCTAGAAATGGTAGTTTTTTGGGTTCTTTTTTCTAAAGCCGTAACTTTTTTTTTTTTAAGATTTAATTTATTTGACACAGAGAGATCACAAGTAGGCAGAGAGGCAGGCAGACAGAGAGAGGGAAGCAGGCTCCCTGCTCAGCAGAGAGCCCAATACGGGACTCGATCCCAGGACCCTGAGATCATGACCTGAGCTGAAGGCAGAGGTTTAACCCACTGAGCCACCCATGCGCCCCCTAAAGCCATAACTTTAAATAATAGTAAATGAAAATAACAAAACAAAAATGAGTAAACAAAACCTTAAAATCAAGAGGAGTTATGAAGAATATTATTCTTTTTGTTTGAATGATTTATACCGTGCTTATTTGGGAACTGCCTGTATGAGGAATCTCTTGTTTCTGTAAACTGCTTAAGCTGCTTTTAGGTTATGAGGGAGAAGGTGAGGTTTAGATTTTACTAAAATACTTCCTATAATAAAAACTTTACGTTATGGAGAATTTCAGATGTGCACAGAAGTAGAGAAAATACCACCATCACCTAGCTGAACCGTTGTCAACACATCGGTCTTAGCTCACCTAAGTTTTAGTGTGCTGTAATCAGACTTGTATGTTTTTAAAATTTTTTTTTTTAAGATTTTATTTATTTGTCAGAGAGAGAGAGAGAGAGAGCAAGCACAGGCAGAGTGACAGGCAGAGGCAGAGGGAGAAGCAGGCTCCCTGCCGAGCAAGGAGCCCAATGTGGGACTCGATCCCAGGATGCTGGGATCCTGACCTGAGCCGAAGGCAGCCGCTTAACCAACTGAGCCACCCAGGTGTCCCAGACTTGTATGTTTTTTACACCTGTTTTGTCCTTGACAGTAAAATGCCTTTTTGCCCTTTAAAAAAAAAAAAGATTTATTTGAGAGTATGTGTGTGCTTGTAGGGGGTAGAGGGAGGGAGAAACCCAGGCTGATTCCATGGTGAACAGGGAGCCTACGTGGGGCATGATCTCACCACCCTGAGATCACGACCGTGAGGTTAGGACCTGAGTTGAAACCAAGAGTTGGACTTTCAACTGACTGTACCACCTAGGAAAATATAGTACTTTTAAGAAAATATAGTGCATTTATTTATTATTCATATAATTATGTTTTTTTTTGGTATGAAGTATTTTCATCTCAACTGCTTGTCTTAAGAATTTCTTCAGTTGGGCACCTGGGTAGCTCAGTCGTTAAGCATCTGCCTTCTGCTCAGGTCATGATCCCAGGGTCCTGGGATCAAGGCCCACATTGGGCTCCCTGCTCAGGGGGAAGCCTGCTTCTCCCTCTCCGAGTCCCCCTGTTTGGGCCCCCACCCCCCAAATAAATAAATAAAAAATCGTAAAAAAAAAAAGAAAAGAATTATTTTTTCTTCAGTTGACTTAATAGAGGAGATTGTAAAGCTCCAAGCGAAGTTTGCCTTTTTTTTTTTAAAGATTTTATTATTTATTTAAAAAAAAATTTTTTTTTTTAAAGATTTTATTTATTTATTTGAGAGAGAGGCAGTGAGAGAGCATGAGCTAGGAGAAGGTCAGAGGGAGAAGCAGACTCCCCATGGAGCCGGGAGCCTGATGCGGGACTCGGATCCTAGGTCTCCGGGATCATGACCTGAGCCGAAGGCAGTCGTCCAACCAACTGAGCCACCCAGGCGTCCCTATTTATTTATTTTTAAAGTAATCTCTAGGGGTGCCTGGGTGGCTCACTGGTTTAAGTCTCTGCCTTCCATTCAGGTCATGATCTCAGGGTCCTGGGATTGAGTTCCCAGTCGGGCTCTCTGCTCAGCAGGGAGCCTGCTTCCCCCTCTCTCTCTGTTTGCCTCTCTGCCTACTTGTGATCTTTCTCTGTCAATACAAAAATAAATAAAATCTTAAAAAAAAAAAATCTCTACCCCTATCGTCGGGCTTGAACTCAGTACCCAGAGATCAAGAGTTGCATGCTCTATCGACTGAGCCCGCCAGGCGCTCTTAAGTGAAGTTTTTTTTTATCTTTGTCACCGTATTAGGTAAGAAGATCTAGCTGCTCTAACAAATCCTACCGATTTTGGTGACTTAAACAGGTATAAGTTTATTTTCAGTTATGGAAAAGTCCAGGGTGGGTTCTCTGATGGGGGACGGGGAAGAGGGGATTCGGGGAACCTGGCTTCTTCCTAGTTGTGACACCACCGTCCTCAAGCCGTGCTTCTGCGGTTGCCCAGTTGGTCTCCAGCCCACCAGCGGAAAGGCTGGGAGGCGGGACCACACAGGAAAGATCTTAGGGGCTGGGCCTGGGCGTGGCCCACCGCCCTGCCGCCTCCCGCTAGTAGGGGGACACCCCACCGGCCGCCCCCGTGCAGGCACCTCGCATCCCATTGGCTATGACTCAGTCACGTGACCACACTGAGCTGCAAAGGGCCCTGGGAAATGTGGTTTGGGACTCCAGGAAGACCCAAGAAATCAGCTTGGTGAATGCCTGGCTACTCTGTGTGCATATCCACTTGTCACGCTGCCCGTGTGCGCTGTGTTTATGATCCTGAATGGAAAGCAGCACAGTAGAGTGTTTTCTTTGTGGTTGAAGCCATTTTACTATGATCTTAAAAATCTTTTTTTTTTTTCCTGCTTAAGAAATGGTATCAGTTCATTAAGTAAAACTTAACAAACTCAAGAAAACACAAAAAGAAGATCTAAAAACCACCACTAATCCCATCACCTGGAGATAATTATTAGTAATCCTTTGTAACATTTCCTTTCAATTCAAGCATTTTTAAATTTTATTTACTTGACAGAGATCACAAGTAGGCAGAAAGGCAGTTAGAGAGAGAGGGAGAGAGAGGAGGAAGCAGGCTTCCCGCCGAGCAGAGAGCCCGATGCGGGGCTTGATCCCAGGACTCTGGGATCATGACCTGAGCCGAAGGCAGAGGCTTTAACCCACTGAGCCACCCACCCAGGTACCCCTCAATTCAAGCATTTTTAACTGCTTAGAAATAACAGTAAATTTTCGTAATTCTTTTTTTTTTTTTAAGGTTTTTATTTATCAGAGAGAGATC